>SMGU01003655.1:0-32964 GCA_004348175.1 Puccinia novopanici
GCGACCCTCTCGCGGCAAAATTCAGGGATGTTTTTCGGATTCAAGCGGACGCTGGGAAAGGGCCCGGTGCCAGTTACTTCCACATCTGTGGCTCTTGAACTAGGTCTTGCTTGGTCTTGTAGGACATCAATCTTAGCTTGCAAATCTGAAATCTGCTTTTGATGACGCGCACGGTCGGATACGAGTTGCTCGATGCGAGACTGGGCAGCTTCGAGTTGAGCCTCTTTGATTGCCAGGTTGTTCATTTGGACAGATGCTGCGGCTCGCCAGTGCGCCTCGCACATCCGATCAATCTTGGAGGTATGATCAATGAGACCCAGGAGTTGAGAGGTGAGCTGGTCGGTGTACATGACAGACTTTAATACAGACTCCCCGATATGAGTCCCTCTGTCACCATTCAAGGCGCGCGAGGTCATCACGACCCTTTGAAGAAGCTTTTCTCTCGCGTGCATGTCAGCAAGGTATCGCCCTAGGTAAGCAAGACAAGTTCGAAAATTAGAGGCGAAATTCAAAATATGGCGGTGACGAATGAGAGACTTACTGTGCAATTCTTCGACCTTCTGCTCAGACTCCCTTCCTTCTCGTATCAGTTCCTTGATATTACCAACCACAAAACGATGAGAATCGGGATGGTAGGTTTTGAGTGCCTCAGAGACAAGCTTGTCCAGCTCTGAAGTAGTACTTTCACGAATCTTCTGAGAAATGGAGGCCGTGACCCATCGAGTGGACTGTGGGGATTGGGCGACGGTGAAAAGGGGTAGGGGATGGTCCGCAGGGTAAGGTGCATTCCTTGAACTGTACAGCGAGCCTTTGGAGTATCCAAATAACTCGGTCGCAATTTCATACCGGTTTGGTCCTCGATCAGACATGGACCTTGGTCGAGGTAGCTTCTTCCCATTTCTCCTCGACAAGTCCAACAGGGCATCACTGTTGATGTTGAGATAAAAGTCGTCGACACTGATACTACGAGAGTTACTGTCACGGGTAGAATGATAGGTAGGTGTATACGGCTTTTGCGATGGCTCGACGGAAGCGAATCCTCCACTTGAACGATTAGATGGCGAAGTGCTTGGTGGCGTAAAGATGCAATTCATGGATCTGTGTGCTTCAGCAGATGATACATTAGAAACGATGGACCTCACTGAGCTCAGGTCACTGGATTCGTAAGGCCGGACAACTGCGGGGGATAGTGGCAACGAAGGTCCGGGGTTTTGCCCAGCAGCAGACGTGGGCAAGGAAGGGAGGATAGCTGAAACACGTTGCGAAATTTTAATGGGTTGAGGTATCGCAATAGACGGAAGAGAATCTGACCGCATAGAAGTGTCAAGATGTAATGGAAAATTACGAATGTCAAATGATTTGGTGCGGGCATTTTTCTTCCCTGGAGACAATTTACCACCTTCCGTTTGTGAAAGTAGAAATGGTTCACGTTGGAATTGGTGGTCATCGCCCTTGTCATTTGAGGAGGAGTTGACCACATCTTCTTCAGAGTGGGAAGAGGTTCGTTGGCTCGGCCACTCGGATGTCGGAAAAGGAATAGAGCCTGGTGAGAAATTGTGAACAGTATGAGCGATTGCTGGTACTTCTGTTGACTCTTGCAGGCGACTCCATGGTAAGGTGGGCTGTGATCCAGCCGAAGACTGTTGAGGAGTCTGCGGATATTGCGGGAGTTGGCTCGGAGTGTGCGCGCCCTTGGTTTGTCCGACGATTAAGGGTGGAGTAGCTCGTGACACGCTTTCTGATCTGGTATTGGCGAATTCGACGCAGGCTGTGTTACTGACGGCACGAGAATGCTTAGATATGAATAGAGGCATCGTTGGACCTTTGGAGTCGCAGCGTCGATTAGAAGCATGTCCGGATAGTCGACGGGGAGCTGGTTGCAAAGGCAACGCGGTGGGCACCTTATATTGTAACGCTTTGGAAGAGTTGGAAATCGAAATCACGCCATCCCGATGAGGGCTAGGAGAATCGGGAAGGACATCAAACGCATCGATGCACAATGCTTCTGAGGCCGTCTGGCCCTCCAACGTTGACTGCTTGCTGGACTTGGTTGCATGACCCGGCCATTCGAGAGTGGTAATACTACGAATTAAGTGTTCACCATTGTCAGACCTCGTGTGGGCATGTCGAATGGTCATCCCTGAGTATGTCCCGCGCGGCGACGATTCGCTCCCTAATGCTATTGCGACGCTACTGGCACGCATTTTGGGAACTTTGATCGGAGGTGGAGCGTGACTCCTCTTGGGGCTTACGTTCACATTGACTGAAGCATTATGACGTGCCAGCTCTGACGATGAACGTTGCGAAAAGGTGTTGGGGAAAACGAGGTTGGAGGAAGACGAAGACCCCCTAAGGCTATGAGAGGACTCATCAACTCCGGGCTGATCAACCAATGCATATTTCGGAAAGAAAAGCCGGGATGAACAAACAGAGCACGACAAGTATAATGCCGAGAATGAAATGACGAGAAATCTTACAATACTGCAAGACCTTGGAGGGTAACTTGGATTGGCCACAATGCGGATATCACAGGGTGGCGACTATGGAAATCAGGAGGCATGGTAATGATAGCATTAATATCGCGTGCGAGGAGGAACGGAATCGACTGCTTACCTGGATTGCTTCGACCACATCTGAATCCGTAGGATTACCGGATCCGAGTTCTGACATTGATGATTTCTGCTGAAATGATGATTTAAGTCCAGCAGATCTAAGGGAGCGGCTTGCGGAGTTCTCTATTTGATTTCTACAAGGACCGAGAGGAGACCAGCGGTGAGTTTAATGTACAACCTGAAGGGTGCATACATTACAGATGAGTATGGTACGCACTTGGTGGATGAAGATTTATTTTTCTCCGCGGCTTGCTTCTCTGATGAACTTTTGGACAAGAGACGCAAGCGTGAGGAAAAAGAGGTTTGGGATCCAGGGCCTTTGAACAAATTCATGTTGCCGGAGGAGGTATTACTGTCTTTGGGAGACTTGTGCGAGAGAGAGGAGGGCTTGAAATTTCCTAGGAAGATTGCCGAGGTTCGATGGTTTGGCGAAGGTGACGACGCTTCTTGGTGCTCTAGTAGGTGAGCTGATGGGGCATTCTTATTTGGAGAGATACAATCCAGGTCGGAGTGCGTGGGAGGGGAAAGGTCAGTGAGAGAGTCGTCGGAGAGTCTGCGAGTTCGGTGCTTTGAAAACGGCTTGAACTTGGAGGCAGTAGAGGAAAAGGAAGATGATTTGGGAAAGCTCCATAAATTATTAGAGGTGGTAGCCATGGAAGATGTTGCGGGTGGACCTGGTCCGGCTGATGGTCGCAGCCCGGATGGACACTTGGAATTGGCTGGGGAGAACTGGGATAAGTAGCGGGCCGGTTCAGATGATAGTGCTGGTTTCACTGTAGGCGACGCCTTGCCAGCCGGGACATCCCGAAAATTGGTGTCTACCATCATCATGGTTGAGTCCTGAGAGAAGTAGGGCGATGAAAAAAGGAATAGTCTGGACGAATCGGCTAGCTGGTTAGTAAGAAGGCCAGGATCTCAGTTGGTAAACCGGAATGGCCCAGTTCGACGACCCAGCGCAACAGTGTTTTTTTGTTTTTGTTTTTGTTTTTTTCTGAGAGAGAAGGAATACTTGGTACGGATGTTATTACTCTATGTATGGTAGGGGGGTTTTATTAGACTCTGGGCAACGGTGAGCTGATGACGTTGTACGTCGATAAAGAATTGAAGGAAAACCACAGAGGCGCGGAGCAACTAAGCATAGGCGCAGAGGGAGAAATTGGAAGAAGATGAAGGGGAGCTAGAAGGGCCAGATAGCGATACACTGAAGGGAAGTGTAAAGTACGCGATGCTGCACTTCCAGTCAACGGATAGAAAGTCTGATGGCCTCTAATCATGAGGCGCAAGCTGTCAACCGAACACTGAGAAAAAGTCTGGCCTTGCTTGACAGCGATGTTATTCTTTCCCAACCTCAAGGCAATCTCAGGTGTCTTTCCCACCTCAGCATCTCCATCATTACTCACATTTATGTTGATGTAAATAAGGTGAAGGTTGGCGTTCTGGGCGTGTGTGCTAGGATGTTGCTCCGGCAGGCTTCCGCTCCCCAACACAAGGCCAGTGGGACGGGGACCTCGGCAGCACAACCTACTTTTGATACATGCAGGTTTAGACTCGGGCAAAGAAGAGTTGTTTCAACGGGAAGAACGTCAACGCCGAGCGGAGTGTGAATGACTTGAAGGATATAGAGTCGAGTGAGCATGGAAGAAATGGTGCAGTGCGGCCATATCTGATGAGATCTATTATCATCTGATGCCTACACAAATAAATATGGTATTCAAAAAAATTCGGACATGAAATTCTAAAGACCGTTCACATATCTAACATTTTCTTGCAGGGACCTGTCACAGTAATTGATCCCCTGCGAAAAAATTAAACTACCGCGAGCAGCTGCAGCTGGATATGGCCCGGTGACATCAAGCGTCTGGCGCAAGGTTGAATCCGCGCATACATACTGGGCAACTTCAAGACTTGCAAGTCATGGTCAAATGACTGCGGTTAACCTCGGAGTTTAAAGAAGCCAGATAAAGTCATTATCGGAAGGGATGACGTATCACGTGCTTGATTTCCATTTAAGCATCAAGGATATTTCTCGAACAACCAGTGCGCGTCATGAAGCTTGCCGGAAGGATACCGGTGACTCAGGGATACGTCCCGGTCATATCGGTGACTCACACCCAACAACGAGTCATAATCGATCACCGCTGCCATCAAGGGGCATATTGTATTTTATAAGAGTATATTGTTTAGTTTATTGTGTGAGTCTGAAGTAATTAACCCGTCCGAGAATCAAACGAGGAAAGCAGCGCCTGCTAAGTCGTAGCAGGAGGGGACCTGTGTTAAGTTCGCTCCTTCGGAGGAGTCCCGAAGGTGGGGCTTGTGTTAAGCTAGGCTGTCTGAGCGGTCACAGAGTTAGATAGAGGCCATCAGTAATACCTGGCCCGGCGAAAAGGCGCGTCGCTCTCACGTCCCGGAACCGCAGAGGGCGGTGTCCAATCCGTCTGCGCACAATGGCGCCATGGATTGGGCGACACCGGTGTTGGTGAAAACACACACTATGTACACCCAGCGGGCGGTCGCCGGTGGACCCCATAGCCTCATCACAATATCCTGCATCGACCCAACATGTGCCGGGACTTGTATTCTCTCACTCATTTGTTTTCTTGCCCCGCCCAGGTACTCTTTCGATCATTGTAATTCATGGAATGTGTCTGGTCGAGTCTTCTCCGGGTTATGTAGGGGCATTACTGAGCGGGGCTATGGATGCCTTATAATGTCGGGGAGCTTGGCCACAAAATAACACTTGAACCTCATTCGAAATCCAAGTCTCAACACATGTCTCCGACGGCATCATTCTTCTATCATCCTAACCGGAGTCATCTCCCAGCAAACATCATGCGCCCATTTTTGATCTGCCTTTTATTAATATGTATCTCTCACTCAAGACATTCGCTTGCTACCCCACAAACACTCCAAAAACGTATGCTCGGCCTGGGCAAGCAGGGAAAGGCGGGGGGGCACGTTGTCTTAACAAGTGCAGAACAAGGCGCTGAGAGTATTCACCAACCTCTGTTGACGAACTTGGGACCGGACGGGCAGCTCGAGGTGCACAGTCAAGAGGATGGGATGAATGTCCGCAATCCCAATAATGCTCAGACGGCAGCGACAAGGTCAGAGAAGTGAGTATATAGCTCCGTTGCCGAACCTGGCATATTTCTGCATGCCATCTAGTACATAATTAACAAGATCTCATCATCCCGTACCCCCGCCGCAAAGGTTGGACCCCCCCAGAAGAGCTCCATCTAATACAGACCCGGCTCCCTCAGAAGGCATCTTACAAGAACCTATAGGACCACCCAACCCCTCGGCCGATAATGTGCTGGTTCGTTTTTGGAAAGCGGTCAGCCAAAAGCTGTCAGACGCCGTTGCAAGACTTAAGGAGTTCCTACGCCGACCACGCAGTAAGAAACCCATTTATAGTGAGAATTATCGCCCGTCCGACATCACAGGGTCGGGGCCATTCGACATTCCCATCAAGCAAGAAGCAAACCCCTTACATCCTCTCGTAGAAACAGGAAACCGGGACCAATTTTTTAAAGAGTTTAAAAGGAGATCGAATCGCTTTCAACGCATGGAAACTCCAGGAATAATTCAAAGATTTCTAAGAAAGACACCTCCCAAACAGTCTTCTGACATCATCTTCAAAAATCATCAGTCTGTCGAAAAGGAATTGCGCAGTCAGCTCCAACAGTTGGACGCGCTTTTGAAAGAAGAATCCCGGCTGGAAGAGAGCGTCGCCAAAGGAGTTAAATTTCTGACCAGCGAGATTCGAGACATGCTTCCCAAGAGTACTCGTATGGGTGCTTCTGCCATTCCAAATCTAGTCGAGAAGATTTCCGACTACAAGTCTACAGTGTTACTGAATGATCAGACAAGTAAGGATAACTTTTCTTGTGTTTAATTTCCGGCATTTTGATTACTCTCAAGTGATTCTCACTACAATTTGCCTTTGACAAACAGGGATCAAGTTGTATTTACCTCAGGAACAAGAATACCTGGTGCGATTGATCGGGTTCTTAGGGCCGAAGAATGTGCTTGCACCGATGGTGCATGATGCAATCCAGAGAAGCCACCTCATGGGGGAAGCAAAATGGCTCTCAGAGAATCCAAAAGATTTCATCCCAAAGTTGGAGGGCATCCAGAAGGAGCTGGGGAAGCTGATTGCCTTCAACCAGGAGATCGAATTGAAAGCCGCAAAGGGAACCCCCATGTCCTTGAAAGACGAGCCAGATCCCAAAATCATGGCTACCATCAAAAAAATCGAAAATCAGTTGATTGAAGACCTTGGGGGACGGGACAAATTGAAAATAGCCCTTGATGATATTGAGAGCTGGGATATACATAAGGGGTTGATGAAGAAGATGAAAGGTAAGACTTCCTTCTACTTTTGATACACCAGCAATGTGAACTGATCTTATTCTTTGTTCACAGACAAAAGCTCTGTGCATGGCCTGCTACTGCAACTGATAGAGCCATGGGGCTACATGCGTCGATACGAGAAAATACCAGAGAGTAAGCTACCTTACAACGAGTGGGGGGTGGAGATAAAGAATCTGCAGCTGTTGGATGCAAGGGCCACACCTTATGCACTCGAAGTTATCCAGGAACAGCTCAAGACTGCTGCTGGGCTGAGGAGAGTTGAGCGGAATATCCATGACATTCTTATCCCCCGCAATTGGTTCAAGGATTTACCACATTCTTCAAACAAGCAAAGATGAACATCTTCCTCCTCATTACACATCCTGGATTTCCATCCATAGTTATAACAATATTTCTCCAACTGTTCATGCATCAATTTTTTCTTCTTCTTTTTTTCTCTGTTTTCTGTAGGGTCATTTTATGATGGATATTCAACACCCTCTCCTGCCAATTTGAACAAAATATTTATGCCAAAAAAAAAAAAACAGAGCTGAGTTACAAAAAAAGGCATGATAGCCAGATCATCAAAAGGTGTATATTTGATCCCAATTTATCTCTGGGGATCCAGATGCTGAGTAGTTTGTTTGCATGAGAGCTTCTCAAAGCCTAAAATGAAACTAGAACATGTCTAAGAAACTGGCAGAAAGAAGAGTCTCCAGCGCTTGTTTTTTTATGTAATCAGTTTTGTAAACAACCCATAGATCAGCCTCTGTGCTCCTATAGCATTTTATGATGATGAGTGAGAAATAGTGCATAAATTTCATTAAGGAAGAATGGGAATGAGAGAAAATGATTGATTTCTGGATCTCTGGGTTCAAATTCATGGTTAAAATCAATAAGAAGGGTTAAAAAAAGGGGCAGAGACAATCAGGAGAGAGTCATACTGGATTGGCTCAGGATGGTGCAGAAAATAGGGAAAAGAACCAATGGTCAAATTGATTGAACTATGTTACTTGGTGACATAAAGGACAACTTGCTCAGACAATATTTTTGAAGGGGCAGTGGGGTGGGAGAATCTTAATCGATCAATTCCAGGTGTGGACAAAGAGGGTGAGGAATTAATGAATTAATTTGCTTGTATCTAGTCTAATTAAATATTCTAAATACAAGCTGGTCAAGTTGTGGTCAAGAAAGAAATGAAAAATCAATTCAAACAAGGTAAATGTGGTTGGCCAGATGATGAAGAATAAAACACAGGATTCTAAGACTCCAAAACTGGAAAACCCACACTTATTCAGTTCATTAAGCTGAGACAGTTTTAGCTTGAAGTCAGTAAAAGAGCTGGAAAACAGGAAGATAAGAAGAGAATAAAGAATTCATTACACAACTAGTGATTAAGGTCAATTAGAAATACTTAATTTGATGAGCAATGTACAGTGCCTGGAAATAAATATTCAATACAATACTTTTCATTCCAAAAGATCAAACACCACACTTTAAATCATCATTATTGGTGAATCAATACAACATGAGTTGCAAATAATGATTATGAAAAAAGATTTTGAAAAAAAAAAATGTTTTGAAATTTTTAAAAAATATTCAATTTCCTTCAGGTTTTGAGAAATGTTTAATATACATTTGAGGGACCCAGAAAAATGAGAGAGTACAGTCTTGCATGTGAAAAGAATGATGGTAAATGAAAAAAAATTGGAACCAAGATGTCAAGGAAAATTTAATATACAACAAAACAGGTCCAAAAGTGGGAATAAAAATCAATTTTGCACTGGAATCAAATTTCACAATAAACTTTGGCTCTGTTTTTCTGGCCAATAAACACTGCAAAAAAAACTTGATCAACTTCCTGCAGTTGACATTCAGCATGCTCCAGCCAAGCTGCCATCCAAACTCCACATGTTTGCATATGTACATTTTTTGGCACAGTCACTGTGCAGTGTGTACAGTGACTGTGCATCCAAGCTTGGTTGAATCAATATTGGAGAAAGGTTTGAGTAACACCACAAGCTTCCTTGGACTTTCAGCATGTCAACTGCAGGCAGTTGAGCATGTTTTTCCCCCAGTTTAAACTTGCCATGCTAATTTTATTCAATTTTTTTCATTTATTATCACTTATCACATACAAGGCTGAACTATCTGATTTTTCTGGGTCCCTTGGCACTATACATGATTTATTACTTTCAGACTATAATGTTGACCAGTTTAGTAGGGGATGGAAGAGGAAATTTGAAAAACTCAACATTATTTATGTAGACTAAGTACAAGAAGATCAAGTTGTGGTTGATAAAATGAATAAAAAATTATTCAAAATAAATCAAGGAAGATTTCAGAAAAGAAAGATAAGCCAGATATAGAATTTGAGTCAATGATAACAATGGTGGGCCAGCTACGCTACCCGTAGCGTTAGCTTATTAAGCTACGCTACATTAAAGCTACCGTTAGTGCAAAATTTTGACAACTAACGCTACAGGATTTTGGAAAAAAAAAATTGTAGCATTAGTTGTGCTCCCCAAAGTAAAACTAACGCTAACCAGATTTCCCGTTAGCGGTGTTGTAGCATTGTTAGTTGTCAAAAAAGCTACACTAACAAGTAGCGTAGCTTGTGTATCAGCTATGCTACAGGTTAGCGTAGCTTATATATCAGCTACGCTACAGGTTAGCGTAGCTTATATATCAGCTACGCTAACCTGAAGCGTAGCTTCAGTTACACTAACCTGTAGCGTAGCTATCAGCTACACCTTTTTTTCACATTGTTTTTTGTTTTTATTATTTCTTGAGTTTTTTAATTTTTTTAATTTTTTTAATTTTTTTAATTTTTTTAATTTTTTTAATTTTTTTAATTTTTTTAATTTTTTTAATTTTTTTAATTTTTTTAATTTTTTTAATTTTGGGAATTTTTTGAATTTTTTGAATTTATTTTTCAGCTGTGGAGTAGTAGAAAGCCTTATGTATGGTCAAAATTGCTATTATTAGTATATGTGGAGTCAAAATTCAAGCTTCCTGAGGTGAGGTGTGGTCCACGGGGCTCAATTGGCACGAGGTCCTGCCTGGATCTAATTATACCCAGTGGATCACATTTGACCTCCAGACAGGCCAAAATTGTAGTCCTGCTATACCATATGAGGATAAGAACCTTGAGCATGAACATCAACCATGAATAAATAGGTCAACACATCACTTGTTCACTTGTTTAACAGTCCATTTCATCAGTTTTTCGTTAACACTTACTCATCATTCAATCATTCAATTTTTTTTCTTATAAAATCATTGTTTATCTTTTTTAACTGTAAAATATTGTGAAAGCTTTATTCCTCAAATTTTCATTACAAATTGTTCAATGTTTTTCTTATAAAATAGTCTTTTATCTTGTTCAACTTTAATATTATAATGAAGATGGCTGATTGTTGATCATTATCATTTGTTCTTGCTATGCCTATTTTGGTTTTGACTCTTCCTTTTCTTGTTATGACAACTATAATATTGAAATGATTGATCTTGGGCTGAAATTGGCCTGGGGACTTGAAATAATTTATTATAGAACTCATAACAAGAATAAGAAAGATGCCCAACTCCAATATAAGCAGAAGCAAGCACATAATAGCCCGGTTCACTTAGGGCTTTTTTAGCAAATCCGTAACCACACGTCAGCAAGTGTTCCCAGCCAAATTGGCTGGTGCTTTGGGTTATACTGTGCTGACGTGCTGCTGACAGATTCCCTAAGTGAACCGGGCTTATAATGATAGGAAGGCTCTTCAAGAAAATACTGGCCTTCCCAAAATCCTCAAAAGGGTAGCACTGGTCCAGTGTTCTGTGTGACCCTTACAGACCACTTGGCCAGTCATACCTTTTGACTGAATGGGTTCAATTCCACCTTTTTCCAAAAATTCAATGGTTAGTTGAGTGTTAGTTGAGTGGTTAGCGTGTGTTAGCTTGTGCAGCGCAGCGTAGCGTAGCCCAATGGGCAGCTATGCTACGCTGGCTGTTAGCTGGGAAAAAGTTACGCTACAGATTCATCAAAATCCTGTTAGCGCAAAAAAAGCTACACTAACTGTTAGTGTAGTGGAAAAAAAATTCAACTAACGCTACAGAAAAAATTTAAAGAAATTTTTCCGCTACGCTAACTGTTAGTGTAGCTGAATATAATTACAACTAACACTACACAAATTTGGAAGAAAACAAAAAAGCGCTACGCTAACGGTTATCAGCCATGTAGCATAGTGTAGCGTAGCGGCCCACCGTTGATGATAATGAATAAGTATTATTCAGGGTTCATAGACTGAAGATGTTGGAAGACATCAAAAAACAAGTCACTTTCATGATCTTTCATCCTTCCACAACAATCTGAATTCATAATAGAACTGAATTAAGTGATTTGATAATAATAATAATAATAATAATAATAAATGAGGAAGGGAAGAGGAGAAATATAAGAATTCCAACAGCAAAAGTTCTGAAATAAATCTGATAGTCTTAGTAGAAGCATAACTCTCTACAAACATATTAGCACTACATGCAGCGGTGGGCCACTACGCTACGCTATGCTACATGGTCAAAATAGTGTAGTGTAGCGGTGAATTTTTTTGCCAATGCTGTAGCGTTAGAGCATCTCCAATGTAATCACTAAACAGGGGCCTGCGACCCCAATTTAGCAAGTCAGCAAGTCGTGCCCAAATTTGGGGTCCAACAGACGCGCTACATGACTTGCCAAACCCATCCAGGGTGGACCAAACTTGCTATACATTGCAAGTTGTTGCAAGTCTCCCTTTGACTCGCTACAGCCCATCAGGGTCATCACAACGTCCAATCCTCACTTCTCCAACCCAACATCCACAATTTTTTTTTCATCCCCAGAATTCAAAACCCATTATTGGAGGGTTGGCAATGTTCTTGTCATCCCAGAAACTGATTGGCCGCAGACAAAAAATGGCAAAGAGGGTCCCTTCCCCCTGTTACATGTGATCCAGGCTTGCTTTCCAGGGTCTGATCCATGACGGAGCCATTGGAGATGCTCTTAGCAGCACTACAGGGAAACTATAGGCCGCTACGCTACAGCGCTTGTAGCGGTTATTTTCCTCTACAAAGTGCTGTAGTGCAGCGTAGCAAGGCCTTTTTTTGGCCTTGCTCCATTAGTGTTAGTGCAAAAACACTAACAGAAACAGCAAAAGCCGTTAGCTGTTAGCAGTTTTACGCTATGCTACACTACAATAACACTACCATTAGCGTAGTGGACCACTTTTGCTACATGCATGTATCTCAACATTGGCCAAGCCCATGGAACATTTTTTGGCCCAAATTTACAGTGTGCCCAGTAAAACATTCAAAAAAATATGTGGAAAAATAAAGACAACCATTATTCACACAGTGTGCCAATCAAATATATATTGAAAAACAGGGTTGAGGAAAGGGGATTTGTATTTTAAATAATAGCAGCTAATTAAGCTGAAGGTCAGACTATGCTGACAGCGGCCTAAAAATTCACTCAGAGGGGCTAAATGTGCCTCTGCAGGGAAACTGATGAGAGAGGCTAAATGTGTCCCTGATCAGGATCTGAATGGCGAGAACAGATGAGTTTTTTTATTCAGCAAGAGAGGAGAACTAAATAGCTGTTTACAACTAGGGCTGAGTTGTGGGTCCTCAAGCAAATATTTGAATAAAGAAAATACATGCTTTTTCGCCGGAGAGAGTGAATGAGTGACATGAGAAAAAAAAAGAAAAGGAGGTGACAGGCGAATTTCCAACAATATACACTTCATGATCTGAGCATGAATGACATTTTTCTCAGCACAGAAAATCTTGTGAAAGTGTGTCATTGAGGTCCATAGTTTCAGTATATTATGAGAAAAAGATTAATTGAAAAGAACTCAGATATATGTAATTACAGGCTAAGTTACATGTGTCATATCCAAGAGGATAAAATTGATTATAGGAGTGGAAGGCTATCATGGGAGAAGGATATTGGGGTCATTTGACTATAAACCAAGTTTCCATAGTCTGGAAATTAGTTAATTCAATTTTTCAGGCAAATAAAACAATTATTTTCTTAATGGTGAATTTTTGGCAGTGTGGTATTCTTAAATTTTGAAAATTAAAAAAAATCTTTATTTTATTCTTTTTCTATTTTATTTCTTTATTTTCCCATATTATCATACTAAAATCAAGAAATCATCAACTCTGATTGAAGTAACAGACCCTACAGTCAAATTTAACCCCTGGTCAAGTTGGACAGCAACCTCTCAAACCCCTTAGATCAGAGGTTACACACCCTCTTGGGCCACCATCACTACATATCACCAATCAACCACTATCATTTACATATCACACATAGCAACCACCCAATACACTTAATCACTGAAATGTATGTAGATCTCATGCTCTGCTACGCAGGTTCATGCAGGCTGAATTAGTGGATAAACCAAGCTCTTATCTAATTTAGTGTGTTTGATCTGATCACATGACCCATGCAGTGTATTTTAGTGGATTTACCCCTATCTTAGTTTGTTTTTGGCTGTGCATCAACAACTTGATCCAAGATCTGAGCTAATTTAGTGTATTTTACTTATCTGAGACCACTTTTTGACAGGCTGTTGTGGTGCTACATTTACGTTACAATGTAAAAAGAATATTGCAGAGGTATTGTGACTAGATATTTGCATGCACAAGACATTCTTTACAAGAGGAGGACATATTTATATGATGAGCTAGGATCTATATAAAACTTGGATGTATAACAATCAAGATCATAAGGATGTATTGACAGGGAATTGAATGGAAGACATGGTGTATATAGGTATTTCTTGGATAGGATTGCAACCAAGGAGATGGGGTGGGTCAAAGGGCATGGCCAAAAAAAGCCCATGTAACTACACTATAACCAAGCTGTGGATGTTTCAAGATGGCAAAAAAAATCAATCAGCAGCAGAAAAATAAGATGATAGCATGTTGCAATTGTGTGGATTGGCCCATGACACCAGAATTCAGGGACAGTCTGTGTGACACTGACAACTGCCACCCCGTGCTGGGCAGCTGCATGATGAGCACCAAGGCTAACAACTGCCAGCCGGTTGCAGTAGTGCAGATGAGCAGGTGACCTTGTGACGCAGGCGTCAGAGACAGTTGGTGTGCCGCTGACAACAGCCACAGCATTCATATTTCCCTCAGTCACTCCTGACCAAGGAAGGACTCTGTGAAACCCACTATGCTCCAGTTTCACAGAACAGTCAAACATTACATAATCAACCACACTCACTTAAATAACACACCTCCCCTCATCTTCCTAGCTCTGTAGAGTTCTGATGTCCCCCTCTACTGAGCTAGGTAAGCCAACCACTCTTCATCATCTCATCTCTTCCTTTTATTTCCTTTTCCTTTTCCTTTCATTTTCTTTTTTCCCTTTTTTCTTCTTCTGATTCCTTGTTGTACAGTGCCTAGACAAAATTTTTTGTCATGGTTTTGTTTTTTTATTTTTGTGTGTGTGAAATTTCAGTGAAGACTCTATTGTAATTATACAAGTTGAGGGGAAATAATTTTTTAAAGAAAAATTAGTATCAGACAATGTCTAATAAAAGGACCAATCAACTCAATCTAAGGGGCTAAATGTGCCAAAGCATTGAGTACTGAATGTTGGGGATAAATTTGCCAAGACCAGGAACAGTCTGGTCAAGAACTGATGGTCTTTAACCCAAGGGATCTAGTCAGGATGAAATAGGATAGATACATGATGATTCACTTGTGGGTCCAGAAAGTGGTCATAATGAATAAAAAAACTTGAATAATTTGGGTCAAAAGGCAATAAAAAAGCAGATGAGAGGAGGGAGAGGAGATCAGAAACCAGTGAAATCCCAACAGACTCCCCACAGCAATTCTTTTATTCCCTCAAAAGAATTATTAGAGAATGTAAAAAAATAGCCAAAAACCTATGGATTTTTATTTGTATTTTATGATGTTGTTTATAAGTTTCAAATGTTTCATATTGATACTTATCAGCCTCTGAGTACCATGTTAAAAAAATACTTGTGATGATTGCTTGTTTAGTCTTTTTTTTTTTAAAAAAAAAAAAGAAAAACATCTGACAAAAAATTTGTCTAGGTAAGGCACTGTACATCGTGTCCCCTGTGCCGGTAGAGCCATCCTGCTGCCTGCCTTTGATGAATGGATCAGAGTGACACCCCTAAGGTAAATCAAGCGGGTAGCATCCAGAAAAGAAAAAGTTTTGTGTCTTTCAATTCTTTCGATCTCTGTGATTCTTGCCAGTTTCCAAGGGCAGGAAATGTACGAGTGAACCAAGTTGG
The DNA here is from genome assembly GCA_004348175.1 of Puccinia novopanici. Taxonomy (NCBI): domain Eukaryota; kingdom Fungi; phylum Basidiomycota; class Pucciniomycetes; order Pucciniales; family Pucciniaceae; genus Puccinia; species Puccinia novopanici. Next base: position 15,269 of record SMGU01003655.1, read on the forward strand.
AGATCTATTGCATTGAGGGAGACGGGCTCTATCTATGGGCAAGCCCGGCATGGTGGGACACGAGAGTGGGTCCCATCAGTTAAGACAAGAGGAGAAGGGTATTAATATGGAAAGGCCGCCAGGCTTGGTAGTCCGGCGCGTTTTCTGGTATACAAGATAGAGAGAAAGAAAGACGGAAAAGAAGAGATACAACCTGTAGGACCACTGAATACGGTGGTGAGGTAGATAATTGAGGGGAGCAAGGAGCAGAGAGCGGCAAAGGAAGGCCTCTTCCAAGGCCCGAAAGCAGGACTGATCAAGACACGGCTCGCTGGGAGCCGAGCGGGACCCACATCTCCTTCCAACATTTCACCATTCTATGCGTAATACTGCCCTCAAATGTGTGAGCTGCGGTTTGTTTGCAGTGGGTCGGGATACCCATGATGATTGCATCGACTTAATGGGCAGGTGTGGCGCATCCACATGGCTTCGGGCCAAGCAGAGGACGGGTCTGACCCAACCCATGTTTGGTGTGTGCCACACGTCTGGGTCTGCGCCAAGGGTACTGTTTGGGGGATGTGCCAACGTCCGGATCACCTGAACATTTGGCCCAGCGCAAGCTTGGGTCAAGTTTTCCCCCATTTGGCAGGGTGTCCAAACCCGCTTGATGATTGGCCATTATGCAAACACATGCTGGCATCAATTTGTACATTATTTGCACTTTGGGGAATTCTCGATAGGGGGGTCAAAAAAGTTAGAGAGAGAGAAACTGGCGTGCCATCTGGCGTGACGAGAGAATGCTGCGCGACAGGAATACGGTCTATGTGAATAGCTGCCAAAAGCAGATCGAAGTCACCCGACTCGGCCCCGGGATTCCACCCAGCAAATTATTCATGAACGTGGTGTTGCAATTTTTAGACGGGTTTATGTCTTTCTGTTCCTGGCAGGAGTCAACAGCGGAAAAGCGGGGAGAGGAAAAGGATGGCCCGAGCTGATGCGTGTCAACATATCGGCTCTGCCCAAAGACGATCATGAAAATAGACGCGGCTGAGCTTCGTCTAATATTCGCAGATCCCGAGTGTTTGAGAATGGCAGGTGTTCCGCTGGGCTGCAAGTGCCCAAATGTTGTTTGGAGGACTAAATAGGAAAGAAACAGCGAGATGGGGAGTGCATCATCTATTACAAATTCAGGCCATCCAAGCCCGGAATTGCTGGGTCTTCTCATACAAACTGAGCAGGGTGTGTGGGTCGTCGGAAGTTCGGAATATGCCTCTTCTCACATCAGGACACCTCGTCACCAGATCACCACCACCCCACACACCCATCTGCACAGCTCTCCGCTGAGTGCCGCAAAGGGAAAGAGTATTTGAGGAGCCATCCTTCCCGTCTCTGAATCCTTCCCTTCCCATCCGCCATTGAAGCCCACACTCCCATATCCACACTAAGACAAAAAAAACCCTTCAAAGAAAATATCGTCGCCATGCTTGCTTCCCGTCATAACGGTCTGCTCCCTCTTGCAGTGACTCTGTTCACTAGTGCAGCCTGGTTGGCTTCCGGTGCGCTGGGCCAAATCAGCTGCACCCCAGGAGAAATGGTCAACAGGAGAGAATGTGAACGGTGGGTGTTTTCTCCCCCTGCGCTTCATCCCAATTAGCGGCTCCACGACGACGTCCAGTCGCATGATTTTGAAGTACCCCTCTGCTTTCCTACTTTCCTTCCAGAGCCATCTCGCAAATTGTCTACGACAAACCGGGAAACACTCTCGATAGAGTCTCGAGCAGGTTTGCAAAACTGTCCGGGAACTGCACGGTATGTCTGTGTGATCAGCTTGACATAAAATAACGACATCCAAGACACCACGGTCCAGCTGGCCGTATGTGATGACTGATCACTGACTTGAACAATTCGACAGATATTCGTGTCCAACTCTAACCAGAAGAAAGTGTCAGTCTCATATAAACTTGTATATCAGTCCAGCGTCGGGGTCGTCTCATCTTTCTGGGACACTATTCCATCAATCCATCATCATATATAGGACCAAGCAGCAAATCGAAGGCACCTTCAAGAAAATATTCGACCAATGTCAACCACTAGTTCAGTAGCAGTTTCATATTATTATTTTTTCAATCTGTGTTTTTGGATGAGTCACTAGATGATAGCCGATGACCAAGCCCACCATACTGATGGAATAAAAGGAGATGTTTTTCGGAACCACAAAAATAGGCGGGACAGAATTTCTCAGCGGATGGCCCGTTCCTGCAGACGCAAGACCATCGTCTGGAGCACGATACGGACTATTTCCCGCCGCTGAACTTGACCTGCGGCCTCAACACCAACGCCCCGCTCTCAAAAGACCAGGACTGTCAGGAGTAAGTCTGGCCATCATAGAGAATAATTACCGTCCATGACTATCAGCGTGTCTGATTTCGATACATGCGTGCTCTCTCTCTGAGAAAACTCCAGTGCCTACAACAGCATCCTTGTTGATGATAAGGGCCGCTTGGTCGGCGATAGACGTCAACAGACGGGGTACATCCTCAAGACTTCCAAAACCTGCACCGTGAGTTCGGCCCTTCCTATCCAGTCCTGTAGTGTCTCCAATGGTCTGCAATCTCGTGGCTGAACTCTCGCTTGATCAATCTGGATTTAACATCAACGGCTTCACTTGTAGGTCCTTGTCTACACCACCGACGGCTCCTCAATCATCGTGTAGGTTGGCTCTCATCATCATCAAAGGAATCCAGCCCGTCCATTGGCTGATCCAACCCAACTGTCTCAATTCTTATGTGCTGAAAAAAAAAAAAAAAAAACAGGAAAAAAAATGCAAAAACCGCCAGCAAGCATGCGCCTGTAATGGACCTCTCCCGAGAAATCAAGGCCAGCTGCCTATGACTCCGGTAGAAGGCTGCGGTTCAGTAAAACTACCTCCTGCAAGCTTGTAACGGGTAGGCTTCGAGCCTGGGGACCTGCGCAAGCTCAACCAAAGGCCTGAATGGCAATAACGGCCTGCTGGTACTCAAAATCAGAAGCAGCAAACGCTGCGGTAGTCGCAGTGATTCCGAGGGCCAAGTGTGTCATTAGCCAGCTTATTCAGCTACAGGGACCAGACGTCCTTCGCATATGTTATGTAGCCTGCCTAACGTGCGATGTGACGAAGACAGAACTGCTGGCTCCACAAGGCTGTCATCTTTTCCGGTTTTCCTGAATGACTCGTCCCGTCAAAACAAATGAAGTGTCATGTATTTACCTCAATAACAATAAGCGGAATGAAGCGCTGTCTTCACAAAAACCTCTGTTCAGGGTTCTTCCTATTAACCATGCCCGCATACAGAAGTTTCAGCGTTCAGCTGAGAGAAGGCCTCCATGCAAGGCTTCCGAGGGAGTGGATTGCGGAGAGACCATGTTGCTTCCCTCAAACGCAGCACTTTGAGACGCAAATCGGAGAGACATTCAACTCTCGTGTGACTGTGATTGTGATGGGACAAGCAACCCCAGAAAACGGGGGAGCGTTTTGCAGGATGTATTTCGATGCTCAAGGCCGCGGACAAAGGTAGCTTTTTTTGGCTGGCAGACAAGGTGTTGAGGGAGGCTCTGCTCTTCGTGGTAGTCATTTTCCATGTGGCTCGTCTTGAAAAGAGCCTGTCAAAAAACAAGCAGACACGTCGAGTGGCGATGTCTGAGGGGCTCAGATTTATGGCATTATCATTACAGTTTTTTTTGTGTGTTTGTCTTTCCTCAGTCATCGTAGCCTTTCAAGTCCGGGTTCCTTTTTCGTTGCGGCACTGCGCCAAGATACAAGCAAGCCCCCCCAAAAAAAATCAAGTCAATGAAGCAATCATGATGAGAATATTGGGTGGATCAAGGAGGAGAAAAAAAAATAGGATGTCAAGATGTTGTAGTTCAAGGTTGATGAGCTTACGAGGGTAACTCATGGGAATGGGTTCAGGAGTGACGTAGCCAAAGTAATGACGACGGATGGGGGGGACGGTGGCGAGTAGGACGGGGCCTGAAGAAAGATGGGTTGGATGTGATGAGTAGTGGGAGAGAGAGAGAGAGAGAGTGTGTGTGTGTGGGTTCAGAAAACTTGGCCGAGGGCGACGGACCAGAAGATGGCGGGGTTTTCGTGGGCTTGATATTGCTGGATGAGAGAGCCAAGACAGAAAAAGATGATTCGATCAGTGGATCTGGTGTTTGTTCGCAAGGGTTTAATACGAGTCCTTACCAGATAGCGCCGTACTTTCTGAAATCGACCCAGTCTGATTGCGCTGGCAGAAGACATCTTGTTGGTGTGGTTGTTGTTCAGTGTCGACTTGCCCCGGCTCACTTCGATCGCACGGCAGGAGTGGTGCAGCATGGCTGTGTGACACCCCTGTGAAACCTAAGGAAGGAGTGATACGATGCTGTCATCCCACAGACTGCGGCGCATCCTGTCTACAAAAAAACCAATGACCGGTGCCCCCCTTTCTGAGCCGTTCCCTCCCATCCTTTCAGTGAACCAACCACAAACACTGTATTCGCTACCTTCACTCTCTTCCCAAGTGCCTCTAAGAACCATGACTTACACCATCTACGGATTCGAAGTTAGTCTTTTCTTCCTCTCCCTCTCCACACGGCCCACAAATATCCCTCCCCTCGAAGTAGCAATCGACTGATGATGGCTTTGACTCTCCCGACACCCGATCTTGATCGATCTTGATCAGCAAAACACCCGCACCCGGGTTTGCCAAATCACCGTAAGAGCTTAACCTTCCTTCCGATCATCCTTCTTGATCAATATCCGACTTGCTAACGACCCTCTCGTCTTTTCTTGGTGAATGTCAGGCTAAGTACGAGGGTGTCAACCTCACACTCAGCAAGGTCCAGCCTTACGAAAAAGATGCTGGGTATGAGCCTTACGTAGCCAAATTCCCTCATGCCCAAGGCAAGGTCCCGGCCTTGGAAGGCCCAGCTGTCTCGATCACAGAGTGTGTGGCCATCTGCCATGTAAGATACACCGATCGCTTAAGGATTCCCCATTCGAGAATGCTGTCTGATTTAAAACCTTGTCACTAGTACCTCTCTTCCATCGCCAACAAGGCCAAGTTACTAGGTAGCTCCAAAGAGGAAGCCGCCCAGGTTCTCCAGTGGATGGTTTACATCAACACGGAACTCTTTTCCGCCTTATGCGAGCAGTACGTCAAGTTCCTGTTCTATGCGCTGATGCGAGCTCAATTTGTTGATATGGTGCTATTCCTCCCCCAGGTTCATCTTCCTCCCGCCGGCCAGCCGCCCGTACAACAAGGCCAACGTTCTCGCTGCCGAGAAGAGGGCCAGTGGCATGCTTGAGGCCCTCGAGACGCTACTGCTTTCCCGCACCTTCCTTGTTGGAGAGAGAATCACCCTGGCCGATATTTTCCTGGCCAACCACTTGATTCGCCCCTTTGCAACCTGCCTCGATGCATCCTGGAGGGCTTGCCACCCCAACATCTTCCGACACTTCAACACCATCGTACACCAGCCCAACTTTATGGCAGTACTTGGTGGTGAACCCACCCTGACCGAGACCAAGGTTGAGTTCACTCCCCCCAAAAAGGAAAAGGCCGCCCCTGCTCCCAAGTCGGAGAAGAAGAAGGAGAAGAAGGAGAACAAGAATGTTCTGTTTCGTTTGCGAAATCGTCTGAAGGTATCGAGGAGGCATCCGAATCCGATTCGACCTCCCTTCCGACGCAGCGACGGGTGAACCGATGGGGACGGTATGCCAAGGGACGCCAAGGGCGACTCTCGGAATTGCAGCTGAGAATACTGAAGACAAGCTTAGAACACCGTAACGGGGAGATGAAGAAGGAAAAGGAGGCGGAGCTTAAGCGTCTGGAGCGGAAGGTCAACTTGAGGCAAGAGGCCTTGATGCACACATCGGCGTCCATCCGGAAGCTCAAGGCGCTCAAGGAGAAGAGGGAGGAGCAGATCAGCCAGCAGGTCTGCCAGAATCGTCGCGATGCCCAGGAACTCCTAACCCGTTCCCAGCACGCAGAGCAGTCTTTCGCCAGCCAACAATGCCGCGACCTCGATGCCCGCATCGCTCGAGCGAAATTCGAAGAAACCATCTTGACGAAGGAGCGCGACATCCATGCTCTCATCAGAATCGACCTGGAGGATCAGATCGAACAAGTCAAAGACAAAATTCGTAGCTTGGAAAGCTCCAACTCGCTATGAAGATATCGACTTTATCAAGGGTTGCTGGAACTGGGATAACACGTGAGTCCTTATGTTTTTCTTCTTTTGCTCGAGCCATGATTTCTTATTTCCGACCTTTTTACATAGTTTCGATGGGCTTGAGTATGCCGACGGTAAAGTGTTCAAGTGAGGTGTTCCAGAAGAAACCTCTTGAACTCCCGGCGAACAACCAGCCCGATTTTTATTCCATCCACACACCACCAAAATGATGCCATGTTTTTTTTTGATTTGTTTTTTCTATACGCACATGAGATGATACACTTGTGATCACTTGAATTGATTGCATGCCATTTTGACCTGGTTGGAAGTGACCTTCTTGATCGGTTGTCAAGGACACACTGTTTCCCATGAATGGATGACTGTTCCTTCCTTGTCACTCTATCACGAGGCAAGTGTGGAGATTGTCTCGTCAGTGAGATGTCTCCCGTCCATCAAGCAGTGGGACACATGTTGTTTGGAGTGCCTTCTTCTCGTGTTTTTGTCATCTTGAGAACCCGCGGCGAGTGTCGGCTGGAGGTAGCAAGTGGCGGCGTCGGTGGTGCAGCCATATAAACATATCAGGGCTACAGCTGAGATGCATTCTGGCCAACACAGCTGGTGCCCGAGCCCAGTCGTGATGCTCTCTCACTGCGACAGATTTCTGGTGCAATGTGTTGCTGCGCGGTCTACATACCCGATGAAGCGGTGTTTCCCCCCCGGGGATATCATCATCTCCGCCTTCAGCTTAGTGTTCTTCCCAAAAGAGGGAAATTCCCAAAAAAGGTGAAGAATGGGCTCCAACAGCGCGTCAATGCACAGCCAGCGGAACAACACCAGCCAGCCCATCCCACGTCATCGCTCAGCAACCATCACTAGCAATAACAAGCAAGTACTACAGCAACAACCTGAACTACAAGAGCTAGATCTCTTGCAACTCATCGACCCAGCGGGTAAGAGCAAAAAAAAAAAAAAATAACTTAACTCAACTTAAACCTAAACTTAACTCTATCTCTTGATCTTGTTTCATCAGTCAATGCTGCTTCGACTCTCACTCACATCAGAAACTCGCTCTTCGTTCCTCCAATGCTCAACCAGAACTTTGCCACCCCATCCATACAACTAGAAGACGAAGAAGAAGAAGAAGAAGAAGAGGAAGAAGATGAAGGAAACTATCGACTCTCCTCCGTCTGCCCATCCATCCACACCCAATCCCCATCCCAACTGCGTCGCCAGAAAATCAAACGACTCGCCCAGGGCGTCCGCGCTTTTATCATCACCCCCATCGGAATCATCATGACCATCTACGCCATCCTCGTCGTCTTTTGGGTACGCTCCAACCATATAAACCACACACCCTCTCTTTTTAAACAAAAACTCACACTCTCTCTACTGCTGAATCAGGGTGCCGCATTGGTCTTGATTCTCTTGGGCTGGCTCAAAATCACCCCGCAAGAAAAATACCGCCTTTGGATCGAAATCTGCAGCCAAGTCCTCAACGGCTTGTTCACCATCCCAGTTGCGTCCTACCCACCCCCCTGTGTTTCTTTCTGTCAGTCTGACTCATATCACGTATCGCTTGTTGTTCAGGGGATCGGACTGTTTCCTAGTAGGATGATCGATGCATGGAGTAAGCTGCTTGGTTTGCGGGCGGGCGAAACACGTCAGAAAGCTAACTATATAGAATCTCTTCAGATATCGCCATCATCGTTTACTATGCACGCGTCATATGCAAGCGTCAAGGACGTAAGAACCTGGACGATCCGAACGACCTCATCCCCCCACAACCATCCAAGACAGATTTGAACCAACCCAAGCAAAGAGAAAAACCAGTCCAAGAAGGAGAGGAACCAGGAAACAACAACAATAATAATAATGCGGAGGAGGATATCCATGAGGCTCACGCCGAAGAAACGGACCACCTGGATGATAGCTCCGGGTTGATAGACGTCTGGAAGGACGACCAAGAGATCGTGCTGCACGAAAACGAGATCAACCGGCTTCGAACTGCCCAAGAGAAGCTATGTCGCTCCCAAACCTGGTACAGACCCCATTCATCCGCCACCCATTATGTCAGTTTTAATCCTTCTCCAACCTTGACCCGTATTCTTAATTGCCCCCCCACTTTGAATTTTCTGGTGAAAAGGCTTTTCCTATCAGTTGGGCCGTCGTCATCATGCTTCTCAATATCGGCAATTCCCTCTTTCAGGCCGCCTTATGCGCCGTCATGTGGGGCTTGAGATACGACACGCGACCTGCCGTAAGCTGAGCTTTGATCTAACCCAAAAACAAATGTTCCTGTGATGAAGGGGCTGACGATGGTGTGCTATATATCCCAGTGGACGACAGCCACCTTCATGGTCTGTTCGTTTTCGTGTGGGATCGCCAGGTAACCCCGATTCCTTGCTTAGAATTGCACGATATAATGCATGACTCAGTTTACGAGAGAGATTTTTGTTTTTTGTAGTGGATTGCTGATCTGGAGGATTGGCCTGCGGACGTTGAAGACGAAGCAAGTGGTGCGGGAGGGCTCGAGTGTGATGCGACGGAGACGGAAGAACAAGCTCGGACGGAAGAGTGTGGAGCGGGGATTCGAGGTGGTGAGCCGACTGAAGGGGCGAGGAAGGGGGGGATACGGGCGGGACGGGCGGGACGGGGGGCCGCGGGGGCAGCAGGACGAGCAGCGGCGACGGTCGTCGTTAGTGGTGCGACTGAGCACGGAGACGCACCCGCAGCCGCCGTGCCGGCTGCACCCGCTTGCCCGGCCCCCGCCCCGACGCTCCTCCTCCCTCGCCGTCTCCCTCAGCGATATCTCGCCGCCCCCTCCCCCTCCTCCTCCACCGCTCAGACTTCCCTCCCCCGACCTCGACGACGAATTCGTCAGCCTCGTCCCCGACCCTAATCCCCATCTCCGCCGCCCTACCCGCTTGCTCCATCGCGAGCCAAGAGACCGTCTTGACCTTCTTCCCCCCTCGTAACACCCTCTCTCTTGCCGATGTATGTGCTCCTCTTTCGGTCCCCTCTTCGTAACTTATCTCTCTCTCTCGTGCCCTTTCTCTGCTTTTTTTTTTTCTCTGAGTCGCTTTTATCGTCGTTCTTGTAAGAAGGAAGTGTTTGTGTTTTTGGACTGTATTACTACTACCTGTCATCCTCATCCTAGAATATCTTCTTCTCGTGCCTTGAAGCCTAGGGTCGCTCCCCGCGATCCGGCTCGTCTCGTTCTTTTTTATGTCTACCCTCACACCCTTGTTGGTTGCTTTTTTTTTTGTGGTTGTCTTTATTGTGTCTTGCTTCGTTTTGTGTGTGCATGTGTGTGTTTTTGTGTTTTTGTGAAGGCTGCGGTCGTTGTGTCACCGTTCTTTCGCTTCGGTCGGCCACATTTCTTTTTGTGTTTTTTTTTTTTTTTCTTGGCTTGGTTGATTTACATAAATAAATATTCACTTTTGTGCATTGGTCGGAGCTCTCCTCTTTGGTGTGTTTTTTTCGACGAGACGAGGCGAGGCCAGGCGAGGCGAGGCGGCGAACGGCGTGGGTTTTTGTATCGGCTTCGTCTCGGCAAGCATATAGTCTTGTGTGTTCTGTGGATCTAGATAAACGTGTTTTTGTCCGGCTTTTTTATCTCTTTTTTTTGGGGGGGGGGAGGAGGGGGGGATTAGCCCAGTGACTCCCCTTTTTTTGTGAAGAATTGGTCTGACAACCCACCCCCCCCTTTTTTTTTTTATTGAAATTAGGTTAGCAACCCACCTTTTTTTTTTTGGAAAAATTGGTCCACTTTCCCCTTTTTTCTCTTTTTTGAAATTGGACTGGCAACCCCTAATTTTGTTTTTCGAAAAAAAATGGTTCTGCAACCCCCAAAATTGGGAGTGGGGGGTGGCAACATCCTGAGTATCAGTCAAGGACATCTGTGCAACCCCCAGATTAGTTTGGAAACTTTTGGGGGTTGCTCAACTCATATTTGGGGTTGCTTCACTAATTGTGCAGTGTTGAGACTTAAGCTTTTAGTACCAGAGGAGAAAGAGAAGGTTGAGATTTTTGAGAGTAATTTTGATGGAAGCAAAAGGAGAAGTCTTTACTGGATTGGCTCAGAAGGCTGTATAGGAAGGACTGAGGAACCAACAATGTTATTGCTTGTATTTAGGCTGAATACAAGTAGTCCAAAGTTTGATTTTAAAAATCAATGGGAATGAATAGGAATATTAAAAACCAATCAAGAAAGAGTTATAAGTCAGATATAGAATTTGAGTTGTGGATAATGACCACTAATCAAGGTTCATAGACTACAAGGTGTGTCAAGCTGACAGTAAACAACAAATTACTTTCATGATCAGGATTCTGCCCATAACAATCTAGATTGATAATATAAGATAATCAAGTATAATTATTATAAATAAATATCCTTGCTGACCTAAGCCAATTTGAGATGGCAGATAATGCAACCCAGTTAGTGGGACTAACAAATATATGAGAATAATCTTAGGTTGCATGAAGCCTGTTGAATTCTTGACTCTATGGTGTATGCATAGTGATGTGGCTGCAGAAGTTTTCAATTTGAAGGAGTCACTGCATTGACTGTGAGAAAAATCTCATTCTTAAGTTCTTGAGAAACCATCAAGACTTTGTGCTCTGCTTCCTCAAGACCTGAAGACCTGACAAGTTGTGATCAACTGTAAATGCCTCTTTCTTGTTCCAAAAGCAACATTGTCAGTCTCTAATCAGTTTCTTTTTCAAACAACAAGATTCAACACTTGCTTTCTTCTTCAAGAATTGACATTGTTGATTCTCAAACCTCCACATCATCACAATGTGAAGTCCATTTGTTCTCTCTTTTCTTTTGGTAAACCACAAACATCTGATGAAGGCTCTGTTTCTTTCTTTCTCCTTTGTAGTTGTTGTTCCTGCTGCTTGCTGCTCTTCCCTAAAATCCTTCTCATCTATCTTTGTTTATTGGCTCTTGCGTATGATTCTTTCTTTATTTATTTTTCTCTTTAGTCCTCCCTCTTGATGATCACTTAATATTGTTTTCTCCCTGTTCCTTCTGTCAGTCTGCTTGCATTTTCATTTATCTATCTCATTGCCTACAGCTTCTCATTTCACAACCTCTTCCATCAATAGTGGTATGATTCTCTCTCATTTTTCCTACTCTTCTTATCTGATTTTTTTTTCTGCTTCTCTTCTAGTCTGGTTTTTGTTCTTAGAAATTTAATTGTAAACCTAATAAAGCCCAGATTAAGTAGCATGGATGAAATTAAGTGGGGCTGTCTGGTAGTGTCTAACACCACCTATTAATAGCTATGAATGTGGGGTGCCACAATGCTTGGGGCAGTTAGTCACTGGGAGCTGTGTTAAGTTAGGCTGTTTTTGATGAAAGTTGAGATGAAGCGTGAGGTGATGAAGGATAGTTATAATTTAAAATTTCAAGCAGACTGTGTCTGAAAAGCTAACTCAAGGGTGCCCAAGTACCAATGCAGAGAGTTCTCAGTGTTGGGGCTCAAGTGTCAACCTGAGGATGCAGTGTGGTAAGAACTGATGATTTTTATTCAGAGGTTTCTTGCCAAGGATTAACTTGTGGGCACAGAAATTGATCATAATGAATAAAAAAACATGTTGAATAAGAAATTCAAGTGGCATGTGAAAGTGAAAGAAAAAAAAAAAGAGATCAGGCACAAGTGAAATTCCAACAGTTTTCCATGATGGCAGGGGGGTTGATTTAATGCTCTGTGAATCCAATTCACATCATCACTCCTCACTTGGATTCTGATCAGGTTGATTTCTCTCTAAAACCACAACCCCATGCCTACATGCCTGAGGGTACATCTTACCAAGCTGATTGTTGTCACCCAGTAACCGAAACACAGAGCGGTCTCCCCAGCCCCCCTCCGTGTACAAATTGTTCACACTCTTTACTCACATTATAATGTAGATTCATTGTCATGTTATTGGCAATTTTTACCACAACTCGTCACTCAAATTAGGAAACAGGTACAGCCATCAATCGATCTAATTTACGTTTATGTCACATAAAGCTTGGCCTTGATTGATGTTCCCAAGATACTCATGAGCCATGGTTGTCACTGGTCCGCGGGTTCATGTGGAGACGCTCCGGAGAGCTCGTTTCCCAGGTTCGGTTCCGCTGGCCTGTTGACTCCTATTTCTTATCGATGATGGATTCACGATTGCCCATGGTAGCTAGCGTTGCAATCTAAATATTATTGTCGGCATGGATAGGTGGTGGCAAATAAAATTTTATATCCTGGATGCGATTCACGTGGATTACATTTTAGTTGCATGTTTAAATATACGAATGAGGTTTAATGCTGTGTGTCAAGCCCTAAACGTTTTGTCCATTGTCCCCCCCCCATAAGCCCATCGTGTGCCGTATGGGTTTCGACGAGTTTTGTCTCTGAATTTTGGTGGGTATGTGCATGGCTGTCTCTTTGCGCTGGCGGGCTGACGGCAATTACATATTTATTTAATAGTTTCAGCATTCGACCCATTCGATCCATAATTCTCACTCCTTGAATCCAGTCTCGATTCTTTGATTTGTCAATTTGAGTTTGATATTCACCAGAGCTTAGAATCCTTCATAGATTTCACTTATTACTATTTCATTCTTAGAGAAGAGTAGAAGACAACTAGAGTCATACTCATTTCCTTATTTAGCTCCTACCAGCCAACCTCGATCCTTTTTTCCTAAACAGGCATTAAGAAATCTCGCATCGACTTGCACCGGGAAAACAAGATGGCTTCATCCGCTCTACCTGCATCCGATCGAGTCGGTTTGGCCTCCAGACCGGGCAAGGTCATCCATCTTGCCGAGTCCCCCTCCTCCTCGACCAGGTCTTCCTCACCCGACTCCTCAACCGACGAGAAGGATGGTATAGCCACTTTCGAATTACCAGAGTTTACTATTAAAGAGTTACTAGGCTCTATCCCTGCGCACTGCTTCGAACGATCCTTGTTCAGGAGCTCCCTCTTTGTCATCAGAGACTTGAGCTTCACGCTTGCTCTCATCATCCTGGGTCGTCAAATTGATCCCAACTTTAACAGTCTCGATGGTCAACTCGTCAGGGGTCGTGCGGGTGCTTTCTTGAATTTCCTTGCCTGGGGTTTTTACGGCTATTGGATGGGATTAGTTTGGACCGGTTTGTCCCGATTTTTCTTTGCCACTCAACCTACTCCATACTTTTTTTTTCAACAATCTGCTGATCGATGATGATTAATTTTGTTCAACCGTCCTTGATGACTATCCGTTGTGGCTTACACTTGACTCGTTGATTCGATCGTGGCTTATCAACCCACTTGGTTCGCATCATGACGTCAACCCAACCAGGTATTTGGGTTTTGGCGCATGAGTGTGGTCATCAATCCTTTTCGCCCTCCAAGTCGATCAACAACGCAGTCGGCTGGGTCTTACACTCTGCCCTCCTGGTGCCCTTCCACTCCTGGAGAATCACTCATTCCCAACACCATGCCGCAACCTGCCATATGAACCGCGACCAGGCTTTTGTCCCCTACACTCGCTCTCAGCTTGGACTACCACCACTGCCCGAAGGCTGTAGCAAGAAGGAAGTAGAAGGATCCCACTCCCCCAGCTTGTGAGTAGATCAAGTGTCCTTTATCTCCACCGTCGTGAACGTTCCTGGCTGGCTAACGAGACATCTCCTGCAACCGCCGCACCGCAGCTACGAAAGAGTGGACGATTTACTCGAAGATGCTCCCTTGTGGGCTTTGTACAAGTTGATTGTACATCAATCCGTCGGCTTCGCTACCTACTTGCTGATCAATGCCTCCGGTCAAAAGCATTATCCCGCTTGGACAAATCGTTCGTCTCGCCCCTCCTCACCTTCATATTTGCTCTGCGTTGGTTGACAATGAACTAATCGTTTTTTTTATATATAAAACCTGACAAATTCAAGACTTCAACCCCTATGCTGTTATGTTTGATGACCGTCACCGATCTCAAGTGATTTGGTCTGACCTGGGTATTGCAATCACGATTAGCTGCCTGACTTATCTTGGCAAACAAACCGATTTTTTGACTGTCTTCAAGTACTACATCGTACCGTACCTCGTCGTTCATGTAAGTTTTGCCAATTCGATTTAACATTGCTTTGCTCAGCATTGACTTGTCTGTGCATGATCTTTTCCACTCCTCAGCACTGGATTGTCCTTATTACTTTCTTGCAACACACCGACCCTTTGCTACCTCATTATCGCGAGGGAGCCTTTAACTTTCAACGTGGCGCAATCTCCACTATGGATAGGTTAGCATATCTCAGACTTTTTTCCTTGACGTTAAAAATAACTGATGTCGGTTACATGATTTCATGCTTCTTGACTTCAGAAAAATCCACGGATTCTTCACCCACGGTTTGGCCGAGACTCATGTTGCCCACCACTTGTGCTCGAAAATCCCTCACTACAATGCTTGGGAAGCCACCGAAGCCTTAAAAGCCAAGCTCGGAGAGCATTACTCTTCCACTGACGAGAACTACTGGTACAGCCTTTGGAAATGCTTCCGACAATGTCGCGTAAGTGAAATTGCCTATCTTTCTGTTTTAAGGAAATTTATTCAATGAACATGATGATTTTGGAAATCGGCAAACTGATTCTCTTTTTTGGCTTGCTTTGATGACTACTAGTTTGTCGAAGATGAAGGTGATGTGGTGTTTTACAAGAACGCGAAAGGTAAAGCAGCCAGACGATACGTACCTAGAAGCAATGGTAGCAGCAGTGTCAGTGACTCGGGCGTCGATGTAGATGGGCCAAACAAAGAAACTTCATTATGAAGTCTTTTTCGTTCGACACACAGCCTCTTGACTATTTTCATGCTTAGTTCATTGCTTACAGAACTGCTTTCAAGTTGCGTTGTTTGATAAAAATTTCCTACCATTAGATTTTGTTTTTTTTTTCAGACAGAAGCAAGTTGAGTTAGAATTACAAGAAGAAATTAACTCTGCAATTATCCCCAACTTGAGTGTGAGCCCAAAGAGCACTGCTGTCTGCCGCTCGTGGTTTCGCATTATTTTGATTTGTGCAGCATTGGGCGTTCCATTTGCCTTTTCTGTGGCCTGTCGTGCACGATGACTTGATCGGGATTGAGCAGCTCTTACCTCTGCAGGGGGATCCTAGGCGCCACCCCCGGGCTTGGTTGGCCGAGCGGTCACTCTGATACGTTTAGGGGGTGACGAGAGATGGTATAGGAACGCAGCAAACAAGCCCACAAGCTGGGTTACTGATATGAGGAGTCTTGCTCTCCCATCAAAGTCGTCACATGGTGCCCTCCCTCCCCTATCTCTTCACCATCCTTCCTCCCATCTTGGTGCGCCAGAGCTCTTCCAACTCCCTTATTACACCCCCCCCACCCCCCATGTCTACCTACGACCACCGACAACGACAAAAAACAGAAAACATCTTTTCACATTGCAAAGTCTCACAAACCATCTCACCATACTTACACTCACATACGCATATTTTCTATGGGACAAAATATAACAAAAAAAAATGTGAAATAAGAAGCAAGCCGATATACCCAATAAAAGCGCCTCACACACACCCTCTCAAACAATAAAAAAAAGGTAATAATTGAAAGGAAAGATAAAATAGCCTATCAAAAGAGCCTCGAAAAGAAGAAAGGGAGTGAGTGAGGGGGGGGGGGAAGTTTAATTGGGAAGATGATGTGAGTTCTGGGCATGGTGGAAATGGTATTGGGGATTAGGGTTAGAATGAAGATGAGACGATGGACCGAGGGGTTGAGGTTCGCGGTCGACGCCCATGCTCAAGAAGCCCAAGACGAGGGGAACCAAGCTACAAGAAAAAGCGAGAGATAATCAGATAGGGGGAAGGCAGGTATGATGTACGAGGGGAAGCAACGGACCTGTTCTGTTCGCAATGCTTCACGAGCTCGTTTCCGGACTTGAGGAACTTGGCGAGCACCACCTCGTTTTCTTTCTCGTCCGCGACACCTACGGGGTTTTCCTTATTAGAGGAGGAGTAAGGGTTGAGGGCGAGTTTGCCGCCGGCAAGGTTCGAGCGGAGTTGTTCCTGGAGCAGCTTTTGTTGGCGACGACGGACGTGCAGTTCCTGGGCTTGGTTGCGACGGTCAATGATGGCTTGGTGGAGCTCTATCTCTGAGCGTCCCAACGTGTGGATATATGTCTCCGAAAGCGAGTTGGAGCGAATCTTGCCGCTCGGAGATGGCCCAAATTTCGGCTCGTCTTCCTTCGTGGCCCCAGCCGAGGCTTTCCTCGGCTTGCTGTTCCCACCCATCTTGAGCCCGACCGTCGTCGAAGCGTGTGGATTGACGTTCATAGGAATCAGGTCTTCGTTGACAATAAGAGTGTCAATCAGCACCTGAAGCGCGACCGACCGGGCAACTGCCTGTGGCCCGCTTTGTGCCTCGTGCTGGACCTGCTTGTACCGAGCCGCGGTCTGGGCCTCTTGGACAAGCTCGAGGAAATCCGCCTTGGCCTCGCCGCTCAAGAAGCTGAACAAGTACTTCCGTTTGGCCATCATGTGGTTCAGGAAGCCCACCTGGACCGTCTGCTTCATGAACGCCCGCTCCACCGACACATTCACGCCGAGCGGAAGACCCTCATACGCCGCCGCTCGGCGACCAACCTTGATGAACGAGATCTGACGCACCCCCAGCGCTTTGCCTGTGATACGGAAGGAGGCACTGGCCGACTGAGAAAAGCTCAAGAAAGAGGGCTCAAAGCTCATTCCAGAACCAAACAGCTTAATCCCGAATTGCGAATCAGGTTGTGCAATTTTAATGGTGATCAAATCCGATGGGGTGTGGTAGATGATATGGCTCGGGAGTTTCGACGCTTGGTGGCCTCCTTCTTCCTCAACGACAATTTCAATTTTCTCCGTATCTTCGGCATTGGCACGAGCTTGAACCAACCTATCTCTTCGAATCGATTGAAATGACTTCTTTAGCATGGTCTCCAACTTCTCGGCCGGCAAAGTGGAGCCGGGCTTGCCGTCTGCGACAAGTTTTTCCTCAGCCTGGGTCATCATCTCCAGGAAGCCAGCCTCGGTCTTGATTCCATTAGGGAAGCCGATAAAGCCAGCCACATAGCGCATCGAGTCAGTGAGGCCATCATGGAGATGCTCACTCAAGACTGTCATCCCGGTGGCCCATCGAGTGACCAGGGCAGCAGTGAGACCAACTTTAGGATTGGAGGTTGTCCACGCTACTCCAAACTCTGTCAAGAAACGTTCGATGGCCGGTGGATCGGCGGGTAACCTGAGGGACAGCAACACCGATCGCAGGCCATCTTCGATTCTCATGTAAGCCAAGTTGAACTGTTCCAAATAGTATCTCAAGATTTCGTGACGGTCTGGAGCCGTCAAGAATTGGCCTAATTGACGTTTATCAAGGGAGGGGGAGGCCGAAACCAACAACTTGGCAATCTCGCACTCGGTTTGTTCCAGACCAGTATTTTGAAGATGAGTCTGGATCGCTCGGGTCGGGTCTTGTGAAAAGGTTTGATGAAACCATTGTTCAGGTGTACCCATGTCGC
>SMGU01003659.1:0-20580 GCA_004348175.1 Puccinia novopanici
GGGGAATACATGTCAGGTGAGATTTAGTAACATTCATTGAAACTCCATAATGACTTTATTTATACTCTACAATCCGAATAATGACCTCTTTGTCCTAATTATCAGGGATTCACATCACTTTGTACTAAGCGAATGAACTGAATTACATAGGAAGTTACCTTCATGTCACTTGAAACATGTATTCCTCTCATTTTTGGCATGGTGTGATATCATGAGATCATCTTTTTAAGCACCAAGTAAAGAAGTTGGGCGACTGGTGGTTCTCAACAAACATGTCTATACTATATGCAAATGACACCCATTAAAGGATGCAGTATGATACCTGTTACCAGATGAGCAAGAGCAGGATATCTTACAGGGGCCATCATGATGAAGGATACCAACGATTACCACCACACATGTTCTAAAATCACTTGACAAGAAAATGAAACAATATGCACAAAATTTTGGAGGATCTTGGTGATGGAATTTGCAGTGGAGAATGAGAACAAAATATATTGGAGGAAAAAAAATGGAGACAGCTTCCATCAGAGGAGAGGCCATGGCACAAGAAAAAAAAAGAAGGAATAGAAAAAACTACAAGGATGAGGGCTTATTGGCACACAAAAAGATGGCTGGGGAGGTCATTGAGTTTCAATGACATAGATACTGCTAGCATGAGATGGTGGGCCAAGCACTGTTGCTTCAAAGTAAGGGGGAAATTCAAACTCATCTTTTTGTTTTCCTACCCTTTCTTTCTTTCTCTCTATCCATGAAATTCATAAGCCTAAACTTTAGCCAACAGTTATTTTTTTTCCTCCTTATAATCTTATCACCTGGATATGGAGCTTGGTGTTGTCAAAAACAAAACAAAATAAAATTGAGTAAATGAGTCAAGTTTTAGGATTCGAAAAGGAGATGTGAATTTCCGCCCCACATGATGGGGATGTGAACCGAGTGAGGGGACACGACGAGTGGTACACAATGGATGTGAGCAATAGATCGCGACAGGGTGGAAGGATGTTGTTACATAATCCGTGCCTGCACGCAGCCAAATAGAATTTGCGTGCGAGGCGCAAAACAAAGGGAAGAGCGAGTCAAGTTACAGCAGATGAGGCTGCGTCGAGGGTGAGGTGGAGCGAAGGCGGCGGCGTGCTGTGCGGGAGTGTTCCTGCGAATGGGGATGTGATTACATGGGCACGAGTCGGCGAGAGAGAGAGAGAGAGAGAGAGGGAAGAGCAGTGGATGTTTGGGTGGGTGATTCAAGGTTGGGCGGCGATTCGCCGAGAAGGGCACAAGGTTCGCGCCGCCAAGAGGCAGACTATCCCGAGAGTAGAGCCTTGCTGTTGCTGGGCATCACAGAACCAGCCAGTCGATGGCCATCACGGCCAGCCGACAACAGAATTCGGTCAGGAGTCTTCACGAGCATTTCTCGCGGCTGTGTGGTGTGCTGATTTCCTGGCTGCAAGCACTCACTGCCTCTCTCTCCTCTGCGCCAGCATCCTCCGAAGAAGGCGGCCGTTGATCTCGGCTGCTTAATCTCTCTTCCCAGCCGACCAGCAGCAGTACTCTGGCCATCTCGACTGCCAAAACATACATAAATAGCAGCACTTCCGCGCGTAAGGTGGACTGCCAGAGAAAGGAAATATAAAAAAAAAATGAATGCTCCTCTCAAGTCTATCCTCAACTCACCCTCCTCGCTAAGCCGGGGTATGGCCTCAAGGACCATCAGCATCAACCACCACCACCACCCCACTACCATCCATGCCGTGCCCCTTCCCTCCCCGCAACCCAAACCCATCTCCTTGCCTAGGGCTCTGGCCATGATCATCACTTGTGTCACGGCTTTCATCGTCAGCGTCAGTGAACCCAAAACAAACCCCTCTTTTCCACCCCTGTTCACCATAATAATAATATCGTTTCCCACTTCTGCCCTTTAACCTTAGAATGCTACCTCCCTGTCTTTGAACCTGTTGATCCCGAGTATTCAACGAGAACTAGGTAAGAAAAAAAAAAAAATCTCATGACCGATGATGATCCGAGTCTCATTATTTTCGTCTGTTATTAGATATTGAGGCCAGTGATTTGCAGTGGATTTCTAGTGGGTTTCCTCTGGGCTTTGGGAGTTGCCTGTTGTTGTCGGGAAGACTAGCAGATCTGGTAGGTGGCTACTGCTTGAGGAGCTCAATGGCGCGACGGAAAAGAAGCTGACGGGAGTGAGATTGTCTCAGTATGGGCACAAGCTCTTCATCCAGATGGGAAGCATGGTGTATGCGCTGGCATCGCTAGGTTGTGCGCTCTCACACACCCATGTGCAGCTCTCCATCCTGCGCGTCTTCCAGGGCCTCGGTGCCGCCGCCACCGCCCCCTCCCTCATTGGCGTCCTCGGAAACCATCTCCCCCCCGAATCCTCCCTCAAGCGCGTCGGCTTCGCCTGTCTTAGCGCCGGCGCGCCGTTGGGCGGCACCTTCGGCTTGCTCGTCGGTGGCTTCATTACCCAAGGAACCGGCCCTGGTTGGAGATCCGTATGTTTCCTCTCTCCTCTTTTCTCATCAAACAAGGGTAGGATTATCATAATAATCTTGCCATCAATATATAGTTCTTCTTTCTCTGTTCTGCTTCCGCGATTTGCGTGTGCGTTTCAGCAACACTGAGCATCCCCAAAGACAAGCCGAGAGGGGAGGAGGAGCGAAGCATCGACTGGATTGGTGCCATTCTCATCATCACGGGCTGACGGCGCTGACCTTCTCGCTGGGCATCAGTTCGCGCGAGGGATGGGGACGGGTGGTGGTGCTCCTGCCCTTCATCGCCTCCATCATCCTCCTGGCCAACTTCGTCTTCTGGCAGCATCTCCTCGAAAAACGCATGAACCAGTTCCTCCTGCTCGGCGAGGGCTGGGCTAAACCCACTCAACCCATCTTGAAACTCGACCTGTTCAGGAGAGACCATCATAAGTTCTCTGTCGTCCTCATCGTCGTCTGTCTGCTCTGGTTCGGCTTCGTCATCCAGAACTTCTTCTTTCATCAATAGTTAAGCTTCCCCCCCCCCTCCCCCTCCCGATTTTCTTCTGATGATGAAGCTGCTTGAACCTAACCCTTGTCATGTAAAACATTCCCTCCCTGTTTTTTGGGGGGAGGGGTTCGAAAAACTAAACAGTCTGCAAGATTTCCTTGGCCTGAATTTAACACAATCGGTCATCCGATTCATCCCCATGTAAGCCATCCGGAGGAGGGGTATTAGTGCGGCGAAACAAGAGGAGAAGAGAATAACTGAGACTCTCATATGCAATATAGGCTGGTTCTTGGGCTTCTGTTGAACATCACCTTTGGCTTCCTATCGCACATCATCCCCGCCCAGCTGTTAATGGTACTCGGCTGTCTGGGCACCGCGACCAGCTGTTTATTGTCCGCCATCATGGACACCTCTGCCAGTTATTGGACGTACAACTTCTTCGCCGTTGCTCTCTCCGTCGTCGGCCCTGACTTTGTCGTCCGTCTCCTCACCTCTCTCTCTCCCTTTCGGATCATGCCCTGTCCGCGTGAAACTTAATTTCCCCCCCCCCCTTTTGTGTGGTCTTTTTTCTTTTTTTGACAAAAAATTGACAAAACCAAAGTTCGCTACGGGGACTATGTACGGAAGCCAGATCTCGAGCCCCTCCGAGCAAGCCGTCACCGGTGGCGTCTTCCACACATTCGCACGTAAGCACTTCCCAACATCTTTCTGAGGCACCCGTGCGTGCGCATGGAAAAATGCTAATATCTCAAAATATTGACTGGATTACACACATCAACTCTATTTTGATAACAGAGATGGGCAACGCGATCGGGCTCAGTTTGGCCACCATGCTACAAGTGAGTCCTGGGGAGAGGA
The DNA here is from genome assembly GCA_004348175.1 of Puccinia novopanici. Lineage (NCBI taxonomy): Eukaryota > Fungi > Basidiomycota > Pucciniomycetes > Pucciniales > Pucciniaceae > Puccinia > Puccinia novopanici. The sequence continues at coordinate 3,850 of SMGU01003659.1, forward strand.
CATCCATACTCCACCTGCATGAGAGCCCAAATCTGTCGGGTTGATGTGAACATTTCTTTTTTTTTGTAAATTAAATAATATTAGATCCAAGTGACTCGATCTCGGAGTCGAGAAGAAGGCCGGATCGTGGTCGACGACTTGGTGAGTCTTCAAAAAAGAGAGGGCGACATGGAGCAGGGGACTGACGAATGTATACTTCCTTATAGACGCTCGCTAGTCCTCAAGCTTTCCTGCAGGGCTTACGCGCGGGGTTTTGGCTCTGCTTCGGGAGTCTTTGTCTTGGTGAGAGCAGCAGCGATTCTGAGCCGGGAAGAACCAGCGCACTGAAGTTTTGATTTTTTGTGAGGAAAGCGACACTGTTATGTGTGGTGTTTTTGCGGGACCTGAAGTTGCTGGGGAAGACGAAGCGAGCAGCGGGTCAACGGGGCGAGGAGGGGTCGGTGGAGAAGTCCGACTCGACCCCGGCCAGCGCCTCGTCCACCATCCTCCAGCTCGAGAAGGCCGACCAACACCTCCCCGCCCCCATCATCATCCACCATTCCATCCCGCTCCACCACCCCCTTCCTCAGCCCCCATTCATCCCCTCGCAGCCGTCGCTCCTACCCAATAAATCCTCCGCCATTCTTCTCCCTCCTTTCGGCTTGCCTTCCCCAACCCACACTCACAAAAAAGTTATTAATATTACTCCTTGCTCTCCTTTGCACATCTATGCGATATATATATAATATGTATAGTTATTTATAGTGACGTGAACCAACGACGTAGAGAGAAAAGATCGGGACGATAATGTGTTCTATTTATTTATGTAGATTAGTTAATATGACATCCTTGACATGAGGGCAGCGTTACCGCGCAGAGAAACTTGTGTATGTAGCGAAAAAAAAAAAAGACACTCTGCGAAATAGATTTATATATATGAAGCTTGCATAGAACCACAGCCGTGTGCCGAGCCTGCCAGGGTAATCAGGCACTAAAGATGCAGCGGTCCGGGACGCGGATGGCCGGCGCAAGGATTCCCTGATCACGAGGATGCTTCGATGTAGATGACTCCATCTTTATCCGACTCTTCGATTCGCCCGCCAACAAACAGCTCTCGTCCGCTTTCTTGATCGACCGTGATATAACGTCCGCCGAGACGAGGATTTCCTGGAGAAAAAGAATCCCGCCGCCCGGTATCAATCAATGCAGTCTTTCAGAGGCCGATCTGATCATACAACTCTCCGAGGAGGCTCTTTGCTCATGATATCCGAGCCCCCCCTTTCTGTACGCTCTTTCCCGCAGTCATGCATCTCCAGAAAGGCCCCGCAACGGCTCCGGAGCATTGACACGCCTCCAACACGTTTATCAACACACCTCCAACATCGTGCTGTCTTCTTTTGTCTCTGGAACCATTGATTCTTCCAGTAGGAGAGAACTTCTGGCTCCCCCCGTCAGGTGCCATCGTCATTCCATAGGTTTGGTTGGAGTGGTTTCGATGTGGGTTGGATCTATGTTTCTGAATATGAAATTAGCTGGATCATTCCTCAAGAACTGCAGGTATATGAGGGGGCTTCGAATGTTGAGGCAAAGCAACGTGCCGCCATTTTCGCCAGTCGCTGATCTGCATAAAACACCGTGAACCATGAGCGGCCAAAATCCATGCTAGGGGTTATTAGAGGTGTTAGGGAGGCCATGACTTTGCATGGTGTTTTTTTGGCTGCTTGATCTTGTTTTGATTTCTTTTTTTTTTTTTTTGTGCAGAGCAACTTACCAAAATTCAGGCAAGTAATGTGCACCCAAGTTTGAGTCCCACAAGTGTGCAAGAAACTTGTAAGGAGCTCATCCCCAAGATGTGCTGAAGTTTATAATAGGACGGTTCACATAGGCCAATTTTAGCAAATACGCAACCAAACGTCAGCAGACCTCCCCCACCAAATTGGATGGAGCACTGGGTTAAAGCTTACTGACGGTCTACTGATTTCAACCCTATGTGAACCATCCTAATAGGGCAGTTCATGAACTGCTGCTTTTGGGCGGCAGATTTTATCACCTCTGCTGATGCCGTCAAAAGTTAGTTGGGTCAGCAAGCATCAAATGGCAGGTGTTTCCACTCAAAGCTAATCAGCTCACCAAGCATAAAACTTGCATAAACCTTCCTGATGCAGGTTAAAAACAGCTGCATTTTCATAAAAATAGCTGTTCATGAACTGCCCTAATATAAGGCTGCGTTTGGCTGCCACCAATTGTCATAAATATAAGACAAAAGTCTTTTGATGATATGAGGCGCGTTAGACACAAGCGAGAGTGGTGACAACGAGCAGAGATGAAGCAAACCTAAGAGAGAAAGAAACATGAGACTTGGAGACTAGACAAAGTGAAAAGATAGAAACGGACCTGAGGACAGGAGTCAAGGAGCGCAGTGAGTTGAGTTGAACAAGTGTTGAGTGTTAAGAAAAGGAAACGGGCATGATGACAAAGGAAACTTTAACAAGAACTACTGCGGACTAAATTGTGAGTATCACTAGGACAACAACCTGTGACATGTACCGTCCAATAATAAACAATCATAAATTTCCGTCATAAGTGAAACAGGGCTTCACTTTCACACAATCGAGTTATGGTGCAGGGTTATGACAGGATATTTTGGTTGGACCCAAAATATCCTGTCTGCTGAGATTTGGCTGGTGGGAATGTGCGGCGATCAAGGTTCATCATAAGTCTGAGGTTATGACAGGACCCACCAAACAGCCTAGAATGATCCCATCATAACCCTCTCACCCCCGAAATATTGTGCACAGTTATTTATAACAATTGGTGGTGGCCAAACGCAGCCTAAATTAGACATCATTCACTGATCTTATCCAGGCTGATGGCCACCAACAAATTGTGAGTCAAAACAAAGGAAAATATTGAAGGAAGAGGTGTGATAGCACTTTGGAGGTTGGAGAAAGGGTGTTGGACTGGTTTTGTTATTAGCTGTCATTCTGAATGAGTTCAAGTTATCCTCTGAATTGATTGCACTGCAATGGAGGTAATCAGTGTGAGTGGATGGATGTTGAACCTATGCCAAAATTTTGCAATGCAAAAGCAAATGCCAATCATGTCATATCTCTCCAGTGAAAAAATGCATATAATTCCAAGATATTTTGTTGTTACAAAGATTGAGAGATAGCTCATTTTTGAACATGATTATGTTTTATTTAAAGATTAATGTTAGGGAATCTCAAATTTAAACTAAGGAGAAAGCTGGGTTTTAGAGATATGAAGTATTGAAATCAGTTAATGATAGTTCAACATGTTCAGAAGAATACCCACAAATTATGTTGTTGTGGACTCTTCTTTTCAATTGCAACTTGACAAGATGAGTTTTAATCTGCACAAAATATTTCCCTGTGAGGTTTGGGTCCTCAAGACAAAAAAAAATAGATCAACTCTCTTTTCATCATTCTTGTTCCATTCCAGTCCGGCTTGAGTTCTGTGTTGATTGTGGTCAACTAGATATTCTGATGTGGGTTGGTTCAGATGAGGAGATGGTCTAATTGAAGCTTCAGCATTTCCCCCCATTTTTTGTGAGATATATGACTATGTTTTAATGTTTCTTTCACGGAAGACTTCAGAATGTACTCTTTCAAGTTCTATGAAAAAAACAATTATGGCACCTGCTGGCAGGTGACAAAAAATCCCCCTGGTGATATTACCATCTAAATGTTTCCTGCCTACTTGGCAGCTTCCTGCAGTGATTACACCCATTCTGAAGCACTCTTGTTGCACTATTTTAGTGCTTACAAGCAGTCCCAAATTCAAAGGACTCTACCCATCACTGAAGTGTTCTCACTGACACATCAGGATATTCCCTGGCTGTCCCAGCAGGAAGAATTTAACATGCAATCTGGATTTCCCTCCCAGAAATCATACAGGTTGACAAGAGCTTTACAGTAACAACTGAAGCTACTCTTGTTTCTTAATTCTTCATTGAAGGAATCCTTCATTTCTATCCTTCTCAAGCCTATCAACACTCATAGCACAGCCTGCAGTGCTCTTAAGCACCTTGTTAGTGAGGCTGCCATTAAAATCAGGTTTTTTTACAGCTCCCTCATGGAAGTGTGTTGTTGATACTAATTGATCTTTGCCTTCCTGTTTTTTGGCTTCTTAGAGTGATAGAAGCCTCTCAGTTATGTGTATCAGTTGTTAATCAATTCCAACCTTGTATTTAGAAGCAACCTCAACACTTCTTAAGTTTGACTAGAACATAAAGAATGATGTTGAAATCAGCCCTGAATGTAGCAATATTTATGCTTGAAGCACTCAGAAATATGGGCTCATTTATATGATTCCATTCCATGATTTTGAATAGCAATGACTGATTACGAGAATTGGGTCAGAGTTATTACCATACCATCAAAAGACTGGATTCTAACCTAACTGCAGAGCTACGCATATTTGAAGACAGACAGACATATGCCCCTTCTGGGATCGGGATAATGCAACTAAATATTATGTAGACACGCATGAGTGACAGAGGGGCAGTTGCAGTGGGTTTGAAATGGGAGGGAAGTGACTGGGGAAGCACAAGCAAGGAAAAAACAAACCACAAGATATTGAAACGTGAGAATTGCCCATTAAGATAGAAAGCAGAAGAAGTATTAGCATGAGGGCACCTGTAGACAAGTCACGGTCAGGTCAATAATGCTTTCTCTTGCAAGCGGAGTGATGGAAGACGGATCAATAAAGGCCGGCTCGCTTGAGGAGCGGGACGAGGAAGAAGCTGTAGAGGATGATGAAGGCGGGGATGGGTTCCTTGGCGATGCTGATTCGGTGGGACCAGGAGTTCAGTGATTGAGGATCGGGGAGTGCAGCGACTGAGGTAGCAGCCACATCGGTCTGCTCGGTCGAGGTGGGGCTCCTCCCGGCCTCATGATCAGTCACGGCGCCGGATATCTCTTCTTCTGTCTTGTGCTTCCCCCCGTCATCCGGAAGGCGCATTTCGACCCTGCTCGCTCTGGTTGGGCTGCCGTGATCACCGGCTGTGGCCTCGACATGTCCGAGACCGGTGGCGTCTTGAAATTTCGGCTTTAGCACTCGTTCAGGGCTCGTCATCGGAACCGATAGACTCGGCACAATCCCGAGGCCCAAGATCTACATCCATCCAAGAAATTACCATTTTTTTTTTGTTTCGTTCAGATCTCTCTGTCCTTGCGAGCCGTCTTTCGATTGATGAAGAATGAAGAATGGAACTCAACTATGGCACAGATGAATGAACGCAACATGTCTGAGTTTTTTTTTTTTCTTCTCTCGATTAATTATGTAAATTGCCCCAGATCGTAAGCACTAGAAAACTATTTATTGGGATGAGGGAAGAAGCTGAGTGAGCGATGCATCAACGAAACATGGCCCGATACATGTTTGTATGGGTGCTGCCCGTCTCACATTCCTGCGGATGCGAGGTGGCCGCGTCAGGTGAAGTAAACAATAAGAGTTAAAAATAAATATTTATGTACAGTCCGCGACTGACCAAGTCATGTTGGCTCGATGAGGAGGGACAGGAAATGGCCGGTCTTCCTGGAGCCTTATTAAGTTCAATTGTATCCAGTGAAGGCCTGCAACCCTGGCTGGCCGCAGTTTCCTTTTTTTTTTTTTGCAAGGCGTCCCTCTGGCAGTTTAGAAATAGAGACACCCAAGAGGTAAGAACGATGGCGGTGAAGAGAGTGGTGCAGGGGTCTGATGAAGTTCCAATGTACGCAGCTCGATGTGACCAAGAGTCTGCGAGCTCCGTGGGGAGCAGAGCATCTTGCAGACGGCAGCAGTGGGTCTGGGAAGGCAGGTGGAGGCAGAGTGCTAGTGGGATGACAAGCGATGGCCCATTCCAGCGGAGTGTCTTCCCAGAGAGTCGAGTCAATACATAAACAACTGAAACTCAACAACTTCCCAATCCAAACCATCCCAACAAGAAGCACAAGAAAGAATCCACTCCCACTCCTTATACGCTACACACCATATCCTCCTGAACCATGTCTGGAACCAGTGCTTCCAACTCTCCCAACATGAACGATGCGGACCCAAACGATGTCCGAGTCGAAGGCGTAACTATTTTCTATCTCTACTATATATCCTCCACCTCTGCTCGGATGTACCATGGCACTCATGACTCTCTCTTCTGCTTCTCCCGACAGTATGAGCCCTTGATATCGCCCCTCCTTCTGCGCTCCGAAGTCCCGGTCAGCTCCCGCTCCTGGGCTACCATCCGTCAGGCCCGACGAGCATGCGCTAAGGTCATCTCCCGCAAGGACGACCGCTTGATCGTCATTGTCGGGCCTTGCTCAATCCACGGTACATGCATATATAAAATAATCTTAAACCCTGCTGAATACAAGCTTATATAAACTTTTTCTTTTTCTTTTTTTTCACCCACAGATGTCGACCAAGCGCTCGAATACGCCAAGTTGCTCATCCCGCTTATGTCGGAACTACCCGACCTGGTCATCGTCATGCGATCCGTGAGTCATGACTTCCATCCTTATATGAACATCAGAAAATGTCTAAGATACCATCCCTCTCTAGTACTTTGAAAAACCTCGGACAATAGTCGGCTGGAAAGGCTTGATCAATGATCCTGACCTCGATGGATCTTTCAAGATCAACAAGGGCATGCGCAAGGCGAGACAATTACTCAGTGATCTCACCGACCTCGGCGTCCCCGTTGGCGTCGAGCTACTGGATACTATCAGGTCGGTGCCTCAAGTGTTCTTGAGGAAATGATTTAATTCTTGACGTTTTTTTATTTTTTACCGCTAGCCCACAATTTCTATCGGATTTGATTTCCTGGGGAGCGATTGGAGCACGGACGACAGAGTCGCAGTTACACCGGGAGCTAGCATCGGGGACGTCGCATCCGATAGGGTTCAAGAACGGGACGGATGGGGGAGTGAGTGTGGCGATTGATGCGATGCGGTCGGCGAACTGTCCCCACTCCTTCCTCGGGGTCAACGACCAGGGCCTGGCGAGCATCGTCAAGACTTCGGGCAATGCCGACGTCCACGTCATCCTGCGAGGGGGCGGCTCCAAGCCCAACTACGACCCGGAGTCCGTCAGGCTGGTCCGCGAGGCGATGTCCAAAGCCCGGCCTGACAATGCTCCTGCCATCATGATCGACTGCTCCCATGGCAACTGTTCGTCTTTCTCTCTCTCTTTTCCTTGCCCTCGTTGTCGTCGTGCTGATCGCTTCTCTCGGCCTCTCCCCAGCCCTCAAAGACCACCGAAACCAGCCCAAAGTGGTGGCGGAGATCTGCAAGCAACTGGAGGCCGGCGATCGCTCGATCGTCGGAGTCATGATCGAGTCCCACATCAACGAGGGCCGCCAAAACATCCCCGCAGAAGGCCCTAGCGCCCTCAAGCATGGCGTCTCTATCACGTAAGCCTTCTTACAAACAAACGAAAGGATACAAGTTTCGATCGAATTCACGCCGTCTCTCATTTCTATAACCACAGCGACGCCTGCATCGATTTCCAGACCACCGCCAAGGCCCTCAGGGACTTGCAGGCCGCCGTCGTCGCCCGTCGGGCCCTAGGGCCCGCGAACGGCGCCTAATTTTTTTTTTTTTTTTTAACAAAAAAAAAATGCGCCTAATTAAAAAACAAATAGAGCCCCTGATCTCGTTCTTGAACACATCATCTCGATATCCATGATCGTCACATGCCTAATTTATTTCTCTTCTCTTGAAGAACTATGGAGATTTTACACTGGCTTAAGACTCCCTTGCACGAGCACAAACACCCCCCCATCTGTTGACGCGTCTAGCATAGATATACCATGCCCCCACTCTGTGTTGCTTCCCTTCCCTCTTGCATATCTCTCCAATATGAATGCAGTCGCGGTCGACATATTTCTCTGGCCCACGTTTCTTCTCCCCTCTGTTGAAGATTGGACATTGCAGGACAAAGACATGTAGAGCCATGCGCGGCTCGATGGCTCCTGGACACGCCCTAGACGTCCCTAGTTGGAGCCGTCAAGCCCTTCTTAACATGCATGCACCTTCCCGTTATAACACTGCAGAATACCCGACATGACTATGGGTCAAGGCCATAGTGATGCCCTTCATGTCAGGCTTGGGAGTGGAGTCTCACAGTAGCCCGGTTCACATAGGATAACTTGAGCTCTTCTGAAGCTACAGATGAGCAAGGTCTGGCAGCCTTAATGAGCTGGCGCGGAGGGGATATAAATAAACCTTTTTGATTGGACCTCTTGCCCGTGACCAAGGCAGGCCCTTGTGAGCCGGGCGAATGGGATACACTCCGTTTTTGGGCCACTACTGCATATATCCGATTCGGAAGGCCCATGATCCAGAAAGAGCCCAAAAGCTCTCGTCATCCTAGGTTTGGGAGAGCGCAACGCCACGGTGAGATTTTTTTTTTTTGGGCGCTCATCCAACTTGCTACGTTTTTGCCCCATGGCGGGCACGTGTAGAACTGTGATACTGAAGTGCACCCACCAGCTGGTATGTAAACATGTGCAACTGGAGAGGACTCGTTTCCCTGTTGTTGGTCTGGAATTGGATGGCTTGATCTCGATGGGCTATCAATCTCACTTTCTAAACCTTGCAGCTTGGTGGTGGGAACCAACCAAGTTTGTACAAGTTGGAAACCATTTCTCTGCCCGATGGGAAGCGCTCCACTTCGCCCCCTGTCGTCACTTGAATTCAACCCGCGAGATCATCATCTCATTCTGCGGCCCGGCCTGCATGTTTTGACACTTGTCGTCCTTTTTTTTTGGGCGAGGGGATTCTCACCCGTTCAGCGTCGAGCCTGCTGTGTCTCTCGTGTGTTCCCCCCGTATGAAGTCTGCTCAAAAGTAAAGAAACGGCCTGTCCCTTATTATTTTTTTATTAGCAACCGGGAAAAGAAATCCACCAGGATTGGAAGCAAGGAATGTGATTCCCCCCTATACCCTATAGAGCTTGAGCAAGACATCGTGTTTCACTATCTTGATGAAGTGAATTGGTCTTCTCTTCCCATTCACTGCACTAAAGCGTTAAAGCGTGTGAAGTGCTGTGAAGTGGAGGGTAAAAGCGTGCTTACGTCATCAGCCACTACTACTATAAAACAATAAAAAAAATAAAAACCAAAACCAAAAGAATAAGCAATCATGAACAAAACAATCGACATCATCGAAATCAACGACTGGCTCAACCTCGACCAAGCAGACGAAGACATCGGACTATTCAATAACAACAACAACGACTACAACAACAACAACAACAACAACAACCCACATGAACAGTAAAACTTGCTCACTTCTTGAAACTTGACCACCCCAAACTAACCATCACTAACCATCACTCTCCATTCACTCAGATTCCAATTCCAGTCTGACTCGTACACTCTCGATCACAACTTGAACCACCATCTCATCAACAACAACAACAACAACACCACCAACAACAACAACAACATCATCATCTCACTCGACCCCTCAACCATCCTCAACTATCCATCCACTTGTCAATCTGACCACTCTACTACTACTACCACCACCACCACCACCACCCCAAACACAACAACATCCAACCAATTCAACAACAACCACTCACTCCAACAACCCAATCACACATTCAATCCATCATCTCCCATCGATCACTTCCCATCCTACGCTTTGGATCCTGCCTTACTGTCGGCTTCCATCCCCATCCATCATACGGCCAACGATAACAACACTCACCTTCCCAACAGTGACACCAACAGCCGCCGTAGCAGTAGCCACACACCCCAGATCATCGTCCCCCAACCAGACAAACCACTCTCGAAAAACACCGAGTTGAAAATCACCCTTCCAAGACGCTCCCCCTCTTCTACCCATCCATTGTTCAAAAAGGAGGAGGATGAAGCTCAAGACCATCGAGCTGCAGTCTCGCCAAGAAACTCTCACTCTCGCTCCTCATCCGCCATCACCTTTGGCCAACAGCCCTCTTCACCACCACCGCCATCACACAAGCGCACCCTGTCCCACTCTCATGCACTCGTGAATGTACCAGAATGGGAGGATAAGCCCAGTGCGGAGGAGTACAAGATGCTGAGTAGCAAGGAAAAACGACAGTTACGCAACAAAATCAGTGCACGCAACTTCCGTCACCGCCGGAAGCAACACATATCCGCCCTGGAGCAGCAGGTCGCCCAGCGGGATCAGACCATCGAGGCGTTATACAACGATCTTGGGGCAGCCCGAACTGAGAATAAAGAGCTCAAATCCCAGGTCGAGATTCTCAAGCAAAAGTGGTCCGACCTGATGAAAAAGATCGAGGAAATGTCTCTCGGTTCCATCTCCCCCACATCCTCAACGGTCCCTTCTTCGATGACTACTACTCCGACTACTACCACTCCTGGTGCCCCATCCACTAGTGCAAACTCCCTCCTCCCTACCTCGCCTCGCTTGAGATCCGCCAAGACTAGTAGTACCATGATCCCCTTGCCCAACTTGCACAAGGACCTCGGCAGTCACACCAGGAAGCCATTCAATGGAGTCGGAGGCATGACCGGCGGTAACGTAGGAGTTCACACCACGTCTGTATACAGTCTCTCACAGATCTTGCTACCCTTATCAGTCCAGCAGCTAAATCAAGCTCGCATATATGCATATATAGGCTTATCCCAGATGTCCTGGTTGACGTCTACAAGGGTCCGATCCGATCGCACTTGGATACCCCGCTGACCAGTCCTGTGGACTACTCAGAGGAGCTATCGCCCCAAGCGTTGATCGAACAGAAGCTCGAGCGTGGTCTGAAAGAGGTGGTCGACCTGGGCGGGAGCGATACGTCCTCGATGCTGCTATCCAAGCTCCTTTCGGCTGGACGCCATCAACTGCCAGACGCGGATGTGCACAAGCAGCATGGCGGCCATGGGCCCGTTGGGACGGATTCGCAGAACGATGGTGAGGTGGGGGCACAGCTATGGAGGCTCCTCTATGAGGCACTCCGCACCGATGACGGATCGCCCGACGCGCCCATGGACCCACTCAAACTCCGCGCCTGTCTCGACGGCCGTCTCGTCCTCAAGCTCGTCGAGCCTGCCCCTCCCCCCTATCCTCTCTTTGTCCCCGCCGTCGAGCAGCTCGCCTCCCGAGTCGCCGGCTGTCACATCTGATCACACCTCCCCACTCTTTCTTCTCACCCTTTCTCCCGCGGAAATCATGATTTTTTTTTTTTTTCAAGTCTTGTTTGCTCTCCCAAATCACCCCAACTGACTATCCAAAATCGAGTCACGTTTTTTCATTTTTTTTTTCTTTGTTGGCTTGTTGCATGAGAGAGTACATAGATAAAAAAAAAAGAAGAAACACAAAAACGATACTGCCCTTTTCTTTTTTCCTTCCAGAACAAGAATTTGAAAAAAAAAAATAAAATAAAAATAACAACAACAAAAAAAGAAGAAGAAGAATTTCTGTTACTGTTTTTTGTTCTACCACTAGTTTCGACCACCTCTCTCTCTCTCTCTTCCCGTACAAATAAATACGTATTTATTAATTTATTGTTCTTTGTCGTTCTTTTGTGTGTGTGTGTGTGTGTGTTGTTTTTCCTCATGTGACGTATATATATATCTATGAAATGTTATAAAGATACATATATACACATGGCCGCTGATATGTTGCCCATCAGGGCCAGCCTGGCTTTCTTGCTGCCCTCGTTCTTTTTTTTCTTTTTTTCGGGTGGTCCATCTGATCATCATGACGAGTTTGGCTCTTTATAACATGCACGGATTTCTGGGAAGATTAAACGGCGAAAAAGAGCTGTGCAAATACAACAACACAAAAAGCTGGGTGCATTAGTATTGCACAGGGGGGGTTGAAGATATAGAGAGAAAACTGGATTGGTTTGGTCACTGGAGGACTTCCTGTCAGCTAAACCTAAATTCCAAACTTTGTTTGGTGGTGGGAACCTGACAGACATCACTTTTCATCACCAAACAAAGTTTGGGATTTAGAAATAGAAGCTCCAGATTAAGGAATCTGGGCGACGGGAAGTCCTCCACTCATCGCATGCGCAGAGAGGCAACCAAGGTCAATCTGAAGTCTGTGTTCTATTCATCACCAACTATAAGGCCAGTAGCTGGTGTGAAGAGCAAGCTTTTTTTTTTTTTTTTTGTATAGAAGAGGGGAAGCGGAGATTCGACGAAGATACAAGTGCAACAGAGAAGGAGAAGGAGAGGAGAGAAACATCGGATCAATGGCACAGACGCAGGCCCTGAAATGCGCCACAAAATCTTCGGGTTCCGTTGCGTTGGAAGAAGGGTTTCAACACAAGATGCCAAGGTCTGCAAGGAGAAACCATTCTGAGGACTTGCATCTGAGAAATTCTGACTGGCCTAATATGTGCTTCAACTAAAAAAACTAATAAGACTCTGCAAAAGATAATTATGGTATTCAAAATTCAAACGTAAAATCATAAAGTCAATTTCCATAAAATTTTCTCGCAGGGAACTGTCACATTTCATAAAACTTTATTGACAATCCCCTGTGAAAACATCAAACTTTGATTTTATGTCAATTTTTATGTCCAAATTTTGAATGCCATAAATGGGTTGTGGAACAAACTTGTCTGACTTGTCTTTGCTCTAAGGATACGACCCGACCCCGGTGTACCCGGCCATATCCAATCGGATACCGGGTCGGGTTGGGTAGCGGACAGAGTCTTTGCCTATCCGGTATCCGGCCGGATTTTGTGTAGTGCTAAACGAAGCGATTTATGGGTTGATCGTTGAGTGAGTAGTGGAGGGAGTAGCGGAGGGAGTAGCGGAGGGAGTAGTGGAAGGAGTAGTGGAGGGATATTCAGTGGCTGAATTGTTTTATGCTCAAACAAGAGGTGATCATTTCATTACACAGGTGTGAGCAGCGAGTCGCGACAGTGAGGGGCAGCAGAACAAAGATGATTGAATGTCTGAGTTGGATGAAGTGGAACAGATTTTTGCTTTGATGTTGCCCGCATACTGTAGCTTGAGAAACAACAAACTTAACCCAAGCCCCTCGCCTGCCGGAGGCAGGGGGCGCGAAGCGCCTTGTGCTCTCTGTGAGACACAGAGAGGGTTTGTTAGGCTTGGAGAAACAAGTTGTTGCAAATTTGACAGAAGTATGCTCGATAGCACCCAGGGTGTCAGGTCAGAACATTGGCAGATATCCGTCAGGTACCCGACATTTCTGCCGGATATTCCGGGTCCGGATGTCGGACAAGCTCTACCCGGCCCCGACATACTGGATCTTATCCTTACTTTGCTTATAGATCAGTTAGATTATTATTATGTGATTGTCAAATCATATTGTTTCCAGATTGGCAATCAAGTGACTGCATCATGCTTTTGAGCTGCAAGGGTCATCAACAAGCATATTTGTTTCATTAAAATGATCCAATTGAGCTCACAAGTGGTATATTGATTGAAAAATCTCCTAACTGCCCAATATTAGTTCCAATTCCAGAGTGATTGTAAAAATATTTCAGCCAATAGTTTAGAACTTCAAGATAGAAGTTGGTAAAAAGTGGTTCTCTCATCCCAAAGGACACAACAGTAGTGTATTTTTTTTGTTTCTTTTGACAATGGCAGCAAGAGATTTGGGCAGGATGACCTCAAGCAGGAGGACCAGCTGTGGGAGGTGTTGTAAGTAGTGTACAAGCTTGGTTAAACCTTGGCCCATGATAGCCCATCTTTTCCACATGAATATTAAGCATCCAGGATCACCTTTCTTAGTTGCTTGATTGAATTTTAAAACTTTAGCACAATCATATAATTGTAGTAGGAAGAGTTCATGAGCTTCATTTATTTTTTTCCTCAGTGGCTGCCTTAAGTGATTTTCTTGAGAAAAATCAATCATATTTCTTTACCACTACTACCTGAATACAGCCAGTGCAAAAAAGCTTACACTGCTTCTTCAGCCACCAGGCTGAATGGGTCCGGTGTACAGGCCCCGGGAGAGCCTGGATAACATGGATCTGGGGCCAGCCTGCCCTCATGTGGCGGGCGGCGAGCAACATAGCTTTGCACTATGAGTTGATTGGTGCAGGTCCCAAGACCTGAATCCAAAGAACAAAAAAGTTAGGAAAATTCAGAGCTGAATACAGGCATTGTGGCAGAAATAAAAGTGGCTGAAATAATAATAATAAAAAAAAAAGACAAAAAACAAAAAACAAAAAACAAAAAACATGGTGCAGACAACACAAGCTTTTTTGCACTGGCTGTACTTGAGGGGGACATTGGCAAAATTTTGTCCAGGATCCTTTCCCTCTCTTTTTAAATTAAACACCTTTAACACAAGAATGATTATCTGTTACCTATTACCAGAACAATTTGGTATTAAAACCAAGGAGAATACTTACATTACACAATGTTGAAGATTTGCCTCATTGATCTTCTCCATGTATGAAATCATTAGTTTGGAGTTCTGTTTAATTTTTGGTTTTTATGAAGGGATTCCCAAGTCAGTCAGAGCTCACCACAATCCAGTTTCCTTCCAGTTAGTTAAATCTGCCCAATCATGCAAAAATTTAGCTTGACACCATGCCAAAATTGAGGGGAATACATCTCAGGTGACATGAAGATAACTCCAAAAGCAATTCAGGCCATACACTCAGTATAAAGTGATTCAGCTCTCTGATTAGGACAAAGGGGCCATTGGTATCATTGTGGAGGATCACAATAGTAATAATGGAATTTCAATGGTTGTTACTGAATGTCACCTGACATGTATTCCCCTCACTTTTGGCATGGTGTGAGCTTCCCCAGAGATTGAGAGAAGGTTTGAAAGACTTGTCTTGGAATATCCTGCAGGCATTCAAAGCTCATGAAGACTTAAATTGTTCATGGATGTCACAAGACTGCCTTTGATGACTAGCAGCTGGATGGAAAAATATTTGTCAGTTAAGCCCAACTGTTGAGTCAGCACAGTAAGAATATCCCCAATGCCTTCAGACAAATTTTCTGAAGCCATCATGAGCTTGAGAATTTTCAAGTGGTACTTTGTTTCAGTTATTGAACTAAATAGAGGTATCTGGCTGGCAATGAGTTGGTACTTTTTTGGTTGGCTTAGATATGTACCACATGATGACTCTTGTAATCTGAGATTTGAGGGGGGACACAAAGTGAGTGTTGATAGCATATGCTGGGCCAAAATGGTGCAGGTGAAATTCAAGAGAAAGGGCATTTCTGAGTGCTAATTTGAGGGCTGATAGGCTCAGCTATTCCTGTTTGAGACTATTGAGGAAGGTTTTGGGTAAGCAATGGATGTTGCCCTAGGTCCTGTGGAACATTGTACTAGAGCTCCCAACAGATTTTGTATGGATGGAGTGTTGGAAGTCTAAATTTTCAATGCAGATTGAAGCAGAAAATACCTTTAAGTGAGAGTCATAAAAACATTTTGCAAGTGCATCCAGCCCAAGATGTGCAGTTTTGCAAGAACATGAAATCCCTATGTAGTTGAGATACTGATTGTGGTGTTCTGTAACTTCACATGCAATGAAGAGAATACCATTGGTGACCTGCATGGCATTTTGAAAACTATTTCAACAAAAAGCAACCATTGAGCAAATCATTTTTGCAATCTGAATCCCTGGAAAAATTTGAGCATTACAGCCTCAGTTCCATTTGATGAAAAGTTTAAATCATTGCACATCTTAATTTTGTTTTGCTTTGCAAATTTTGCAATCCTGGCTTGGGAAAGCTTCACCCTCACTGTCAGCATCCACAGCATCATTATCAGTCAAAAAAAAAAAAAAAAAAAAAAACAATATATATATTTACCTCCCAAAGAGGCTGATTTTTGAAATCAGGAGATTCAACTCAGCTTTCATCACTTGAACCTGGGTCATCTGATTCATTTTCAGCATGTGTTTCTTGTCTGGCTAGCTTCCCCAAAAGTAGGTTGGATACAAATGGAATTGATTTCCATGTCATTAGCTGACACTGTGATGTCTGCACATCTTCCATGAAAAAATTCCTGTCCAGTTCTTTTGAGTTGTAATATATCCCGGATGGAAAGGCACCAGTTTTGGGGCTTTGTGAGCATATTATTTCTATGGCTTGTGAGATTGAACATAAAATATAAATTCAAATCAGTCCAAAGAAATATAAATGGCAAGACATATGAGCAAGAAAGTATACCTCATCCAAAATGAAATTTTTACAAAGGACATGACTGCTCCTGTTTCTTCCCATGACTCCCTTGATTGAGTCCCAAAGTTGCCTAATTCCCAACCATCCAGTGGACCCTCAAAGTCTCTGCATGAAAACTGACTCCACTGATGTTGTATTAAAAAATTGAACCATATAGCTTTTATGTTCCCAGTTCAATCAAATTGGACACTTGCTTGAGTTTGTTTTCTGATGAGGTCAACTTAACTGAATTTGAGGGTGCTGAAATTGTGTGACAAACAATGGGAGTTGATTGAGTCCCAAAGTTGCCTAATTCCCAACCATCCAGTGGACCCTCAAAGTCTCTGCATGAAAACTGACTCCACTGATGTTGTATTAAAAAATTGAACCATACAGCTTTTATGTTCCCAGTTCAATCAAATTGGACACTTGCTTGAGTTTGTTTTCTGATGAGGTCAACTTAACTGAATTTGAGGGTGCTGACATTGTGTGACAAACAATGGGAGGCAATGACAATATTCTTGAAAACTTTGGTGGACAACTTGGAACACATACAGCCACATTGGAATTGGCAGATTGGAAAAGTGGATGGAGAGAGAAAGCTTGGGTAATGAAAAGGAGAGAGATGTTGAAAAA
>SMGU01003660.1:0-11901 GCA_004348175.1 Puccinia novopanici
AAAAAAGCAGCCTGTACTGATTGAGAGTTCAGACCATACAAATATAAAAAAAAATTATACCTTGAAACCAATGTTATGAGCCAAGTCAATCCTCCTGCACTGTTCATGGCTTGAAAGAACACACTGCCACAAAGCAAAGAAAACAAATCTTCTAATGGAGCTATTGAGCAAGCAAAAAGAGGAGGGAGTTTCACTGCCAGCAAACCAAACTTAATTGGCATAATCTCAGCCACTCTAGGCTGCACTGAGCCTGCTGAACAGTGCCTCAGAAGAACTGATTTGATAAGGATCCAAGGAAACTTGAAGAGCCTTGGAATCACAATGAAATCACTCAATCACAACCACTTTAAACTAGGCACAGTGCTTCCCCAGAGTAAACAGGTTAATCAGCTCATCCAAGGCTTGTTTGCTGGGGTATCAGTCTTCATACATCACACAATGTGCTATGGTCAACATACATCCAGAAGAGATTCAGGGCATATACACTCCCCAAAAAGTGATAAAATAGCTCTCTGGGAAGGACATTAATTGAGCAGCAATATGTAGTCATACAAATTGGGGGTATTCCCTACAGTAACTTGATGTTTTTTCATTGGTGTCAGTAATTACTGAATGTCTTGAGATCACCCTTTCTTTATGGTGCAAGACACAGCCATTCAACACTGTGTGAGAATGCACTTCCAAAAAGCCTCAGTTGGTTCAGTACATTCTAGCCAATCAGAGCACCATGGAGGTAAGCTAATGCCTCTACACAATACTGGAAACAGGACACAAGTTGGATTTTTTATCAATTTTTTAGTTATCAAACAGAAATCCAACAAAAATCAACAAGGCTATAAGAAAAAAAAATTGAGCTCTAACAGGCAGCTCTTTGCAGAGGATAGGAAAATGAGATGCAGTAAACTAGCAGCCTCTCTGTGGATGATTCAACAGTGAGCTCCATTAAAAATCTCAGCTTTTAACAAACAGTCCAGATTAAGGCTGTGGACCAGGGTTTGGGACGGGGTTTAAGGTCCATCCCGGACCCCACATCCAAAATAAACCGGGGTGTGGGGGGTTCACCCGGGGGCTACAGCAAAGGCTGCGTGCCTGGGTTTTTTTTGGTTTTTGAGGATCATCCTGGATCAGGACCCCGGATAGCCCTTGGTAGACACACCCATAAAACCTGTAGCAAAACTGTTTTTTTTTTTTGGAAATGATACTGATGAAATCTCGAAATTATGTAGCAAAACAAAATATTCTGCTTTTTTTTTTCAAAACACATACTTATGTAATAGGAATTTTTTTTTTTCTCTTTGAGATGGTAATTGAAACATACTTATTTACTTGTAGCAAAACAGTTGAACTGTCGATAGATCTGCTGATCTGAGAAAAAAATGAAGTAAGGGGCTGTCCTGGGCTGTCAGGAGCACCAGAAAAAATCCTTTGCTTCAGCCTCCGACCACTGGTGGCTCAGCCTCCTACCCTCACCTTCTTTTTTTGCTATTCCAGTCAATCAAGAAATCAAACTCAAAAATGGAAGACAGAATAAACAACATTAAGGAGATGTGCCCACTCACCAATCGTGAAGTACCTTGCCACAAGTGTCAAATCAAATCCCAGGGCAAAGACTTTGTTCTGCAATGTCATTGCAACAAGAAAACTAGCATCCTTCTGATCTGTGGGCAAGTACAGAGTTCTGAAAGGCACTGGCAAACAAGTGAGCTCTTTGCTTATTATCACTTCTTTCAAGGCTAACTTTTTACACCAAACTCTATGCAGAGCAGTGCAAAAGTCAGACAGATGAGATGAGGAGAGCTTTGCCAATATCTGCCTTCTTTTCGAAACGTCCAGCCGAGTCTCAACCTGTCCAGCCAAGTTCTAAGATTCAAATTCGTGAGGATTTATGTGCTGGAAATACCGACGAGACCTGGGAACGTCCACGTGCCAAACATAAAATCATAGAGTGCATCGTGGGGTCGCCAACAATTTATCACGGAGGACCCCCTCAATACAAGCTCTGCATGAGACTCTTTAATAAAACAAGCAAAGCAGGATTATCAACAACCAATCAAGAAAGGCTTCAGCAAGCCTTGGTTCAAGAAGCAACATGGGAGATCCGAAGAAATGATGGTTGTAAGGCCATCCACTCAACCAAATGTGCTAGGTTTATTCCGATGCAACATGGGAAAGACCTTGTTGTCTGCCATGAATGCCTCCAAATAAGAAAAGATAAATCCCTATTGACAGCAATCAACACCAATTATGCAACCGGAAACACAATCAAGCACATAAGGAAAACCCTGATGGCTGGTGATCTGTTTCAAGAAAAGCAACGTACCTTTGAGCAGGTCAACCTTCTAGCAACCCATCTTGAAAAAGCGACTAAACAAGATGATCAATCTTTCTGGAAAGTTTTTGCTGCCCATGCAGCTTCCGGAAAGTTTGATGACCTTGAACCTTTCAAAGGTCTTGTGATGGCAGTTGCTGTGCGGACCGAACGCAAGAGTGCTGGAAAAACCTTGGCTGGTGTTTGCTTTTCCCCATCCTTTGACGACTTCATGATGACTCTGGCAGCAATTGTAGAAATACAAGCTCAGCGGAGCCATCTTATTATCATAAGATGTGCAAGCAGACGCAGACTGCAGGCTCAGCCAAGCAGCCTCAGCAAGAGGCACGTAGACAGAGTTTAGCTTCAAGAATTGGTGAGACCACTTCTATAAGCTAACTCAAGCGAGGCTGAGACCAAAAAGCTGACACAATTGTTTGTGTCAATGTAGAACCCAGACCAGAGCAGTACAGCACTGGAGCAGAATCTGCGAAGAACCAGAAATAAGAACGTAGCTACCTGATAAACCACAGGTAAGCAGGAAACTGATAGACTAGCAGAATGAAGAAAGCGGTGAACTAACAGTTCCGCTCTACGTTGCAGAAATTCTAACAAAGCACTTGAAGCTTTGAAGAAAACTGAAGTCAACGAAGGAAAGGAATTTTATCCTGACTTCGGTAAGCTAGTTGAACAGAGAATAGAACAATGATACCAGTTAGCTGACAGTTACGACAACTGTGCAGAGGAAGACAACGACAGCTACGATCTCTATTGCTGCACCTGAAGCACAAGATATACAATCTTGTTTAACAACACGTAAGAAGTGTTGACACTAAGAAGAGAGAAAATAGGAACTCATAGTTCTTCATTGTAGGCGCGATCCTCTCTCCTTGTCTATTGGCTCAAATCTACCTGGCGTATGATTGGACGATAGAAAAACCTTTTATCTCTTTTCTTCTCTACTTCTTATCTATCAGCACTTGTACTGCTTCTAGGTACAGATCTTTTCATTGCATAGGATAACTTCAATTATAGTGTACTATACAATTCCTAACGCAATTGAATATTCTAGTTGCTGGTATTTTTATAGCAATCAGCCCGAAAGGTGCCCATTTCTTCCGTGAAACCTTTGCCAGATGCACACTTTGAAGTCAGTGGGCTATACATGCAAAGTCATCTATGCAGCTAGAAGATGGCCTCTATGTCATCAACCTTGAAAGAATAAGCTCGATTCTGAAAGCCTTGGATTACTCAGGGCCACTGGATGTAGCTTCCGACCAGACTGTCTGCCTCAAGAGTTTGCAAGTTCACAATGGGTCTCTTGTTGGTGCTCAGGGTGGCGATATCAAATTTGTGTCAGAGGACCAGTTAAAGAAATTAACTCAAGACATAATCGCTAAGGGGATGCTCTGCTCCAAGTTAAGAGCATACACAATTCAATTTCTTCTGCCTGGGATCCCAACCTATGTTGCTGATCTTCTAGCTAGCAATGACAAGGAACAATCAGTCGACATCATCAAAAACCACTTGAAATTAATCAAATTGTGCAATGAGGTTGGCATGAAGATACTCTCTCTTGCCTCCGATGGGGCAGCAAATGAGCTTTCAGCACAAATAGATCTTGCCAAGATATCTAAAACACACCTTGAGTTCATTCGACCAGACTTTGACATTGAAATCAAGATTCCCTTGGTAGGAAGCCCTCCTTGAACTCTAGTTGGAGTCCAAGATCCAAAACATGCAAGAAAAACATGTTTCAACCAAATACTATTGGGCGCTCGACTGCTTTCTTTTGGGAAGTATTGGTTCTCAATCCTCCATCTTTTGACCATTGTTGAAAGCAAGAATTCTTCACTCTATGTTACGGATGTCTACAACTCCGATAAACAGGACGATGGTCGGGCGTACTGTGTTTTCAATGAAGATACTCTCAAAATTGCCCTACAAAACAATGATTGCACTGGTCCCGCTGTCTACCTTTTTATAATGGGTGAACTGTGTGATTCTTGGTTAAACCAGACCATGAACCACTTTGATTGCATCATTTAAGTCTACACCTCTCATTTCTTTTTGACTCGATGGCACAAATATCTTTGTGAGCAACACAAGGCCACATCTGGTGTTATGTCTCTCAATCAAAATGGAATTTTGCATCCATGTCAAAAGATAATGGCCTTAATGGTGCATTCCCTCCTCAGCCCAATCATATCTCATCGTGAATATTATCCACACATACCGCTGATGCCTTGGAAGCATGGGACTGAGGCCTGTGAGCACATTTTTGGATGGATGCGAGTAATCCTCCCCAATTTTACGGTATTAGATGCAAGACAAATGATGCCCAAGATCTTCATCATTGTGAAGAGCATCATGACCGGAAAAGTTAAGATGCCAAAGTCTGAGCACATCCATGCAGGTGAGTCAAAATCCTCTACGAAGTCCATGAAGAAGCAATCAAATTCAGTTCCTTTTCATTGCAGGTTATCAGTATTCATTCTCTGACACCATTCTTAAGGATGCAGAGCTTTCCAAACGACTGGCTATTTTTCCTACAAATCAACAAATTGATGACTTGCTGAAGATTGCACAGGAATGAGCGAATGCCCTCATCCACTTCACCGGAATGCAAGAAATTACTGGCAAAAGCAGTGATTCATTCCCCTCCAACAACAATGATGCAATGAACCCTTCTGATGTTTCATCCAGCCTAACCAAAGCATATTATTATAAGACCACCCCAAAATTTGTTGATGATCCCTCAGATAATATCAATGTTGCAATTCAAGAAGTGGCATTGGTAGCAAGTGAACGGCATTCACTTGACCATTTCCTACTTTCAAATGAAGACACTCAAGATGAACTGGAAACTCAGATCTCTCAAAACAGTCGGATGTTGATACAAAACCTCCTCAAGCCTATGGGTAAGCCTAGCTGATCAAAGTTTCATTTCAGCATGTTGATTTGTCTGATTTTTATGTTTTCTTCAGCCCCATTGGAGACACCACCACGAATGAATCACCCCAGCAAGCCTAGCCCAAAAGACCAATCTTCACTTGAACTCATCAAAAACAACCAGTTGCATATTAATAACCTAGTCTGCCTTTGTCACAACCACAACAGTGAAATATTACTTCATCAAGGAAACAAACGTAAGAAGCGCCCAAATGAAACAAAACCTAATGCAACCGAGTCAAGCTCCTTGGAACCCTCCAAGAAAATAGATCCAAAGACATGCAGCAACATTTTTGCAATCTTTTTGAAGGATGAGGATGCGAAGTAAAATACTATGGCTTGCATGCACCAATGGAACATCCCAACCCAACTAGATCTCAGACGACTTTCAGTCAATACATCTGTTCATCTAGATTTCTCAGTTCATTCCCTTTTTGCAACGGGTGAGGTCAACAAGGAGAATCTGTTAGAGCCCAGGAACGGGAAATTTTCTGTGGTCATCACAAAAGGGGCAAGTGATTGTCCATTGTTTAAAAATGTCAACAGGTGCTGATTGCTTTCATCATGTATTTCTAGGCAATGTATATTGGCAAAATCTTGAGCCTTTTCAGTTTCAAAAATGGTCGACACGAGTACATCAAAGAATCAGATACCCGGGCAAAGCTGTTGTACATTCATGTAAAACTCTTCAACTACAACTTATCTAGCCCCGCTGCCCTTGGCTACAAAACTTTGGCTCCTGATTGCTACATCTTTGCACTCATCAACAACTACAATCTTCATTTCCTTTTCCAAAGGACTGCGGCTATGAACATTACTCAGGTAGACCCCAGAGAAGGATGTGTATGGGTCCCATCATCTCTGCGTTTCATTCTTCATGCTATGAGTGACTCGGCTTACATAAAACGGGTTGAGAATGATCTGTCCTCCGTTGTATCTACCAAAAATAAATAAAATAATATGCTTTTCCTGTTTCGATTGCACGCAATACTTCTGCGAGCGGGAAAAAAATTCTACAATGTTACTGATGTTCTGGGTATCTAAAAGCGGCTAGTCACAAATTTTTGAATCTGGCATACTTATGTCACAGGTATCCAAACCTGAAAAAATGTGGAAAAACCGAATCTTCATTGGTAGCAGAATCCCGGTTTTCACCAAATTTACATAAGTGTGTCCACCACTGTGGGTTAGGTTTCCGGGCAGCTCCCCAAGACTCTCACATACAAGGAGAGACACCGGGGAGTACCCCGGTGTTTTTCCCTCAGTGTTGAATGCTTGTAGTTTCTTTTTCATCATCTCTGGTAATAAAAACATTACTTGAACTTAGCCTTCTGTCTCATTAGGTTATGAGCACCTCTTAACAACATCTCGCTACTTCACCTTTGATATCTCATCTGGTGTAGGACTTCAATTCTTGATTTACTCTCTCTAAAACCCGGTGTAGGGTCCTTCTTTCATCTCCCATTTTGCCCGGTGTAGGGCCATCCATCAATTTTTTTTTCCTGCCTCTCCATATATATTGTATCTCCAGTGTAGGAGTAGCATAGTTAACTGCGGATAGTCTGATTAAGCCGAGTCTAGCTAACTCTGTGTTTATCCTACGTCAGGATGCTGACTGGAGGCTAAAAAGACATGTGGAAAACATTAGCAATCCGAAGACCATCAACAACAATTGTTTTTCCCCAATCTCCCTCTCTCTCCATCTTCAATCTCATCCGCCGACATCCTCTTACTCTTCCCCCTATATCTTATCCTATCATCTTTTTCTCAATCTCTCTCCACAATTCCTTCTTTCTTTTTTACCCATTCCCCCTATACCACTTCTTCCAAATCCTCCCAATCTCCCAATCCTCCCAATCCCAATGTGGTATCCTCATCTAGAGCCAACACACCCAACGCAAATCCTACCACCAATTGACAAGTTGCTGTACCAAGAGACCATCCACCCCATGAGCACCACCGCTCCTTCAGCATTGATGAAGATATGCTCACCAGGCTCGTTCAAGCTGTTGCTACTGCCTCCAAACCTTTGTCAAAAACTCAATCAACAACCATCATCAATTCTACCGTTTCCAGAATCAAAGATGAAGATAAGTTACTTGCTGATGGATTGAACTTTGGACTATGGCACAAGTTCCTTTCTGAACGTGCCCGAGAAGCCCTTGGAGACGCGAAATGGTACACCAAAACTTTGGCATCCTCTGAGAAAGAGAAAATCAGCAGAGCTATTCTTTTCGCATCTGTCGACAGGAGTTTTCATCGCACCCTTGGCAGACTTGGCAAGGAGAAATTTTACGATCTCTACCAACATCTTCAGAATTGATTCTGGATTCCTAGCCATTCGAAACAACTTTCCCTGTGGCGCAAACTCATTTCCTTCAAGATGTCGGACTACGTGAACACTTCCGCCGCTGTGGGCGCCGCCGTGGACATCATTGAAGAGCTAGAAGGTTGTAACTTTTGACTCACCAACAATGAAGTGGTAGCCATCATTCTCCAGAATGGCTCAATCAAGACCCCAGTTCAGCAAGAAGTTGACTGCCGATTAGAAATACTTTGACTCTCTGGCTGAAAATTAAGAGCAACGACCGGCTATCAACATCAACCTTGTGGTCAGGACTCTCGACACGGTCAAACATCAAGTCAACTTTGTGAAGTCAAATGCTGCAGTCAATACTTCCGGTATTGACATCAAGGAATTGAAACAGTTGCCTGATGACCACTCTGCTCACCAGGCCAATGTCAAACATGAAATCACCGGTATGGCAGCCAACGCCAGACCAGATTGTGCTGGGAATGCCGTTCTCCCGACCACTTTGCCGACCAGTGTCCCTCCTTACGTCAAGCAAATTCCAAGTCCTTCACCAAGGGAACTCGACAGTTCTTTTGTCCGCCCTGTTCAAAACCAACAACGCTATCAAAGCTTCTACCCTATCGTCGCACCTTACGGGATGGTAGGAACATACCTGACTGTCAACAGCCATCCTTTCAACAACAGGCCAACTCAGGGGGTGGGACGAAGCCTTATCATTCATCCGAGAAACAATCATCAAAACTCATCAGAGTCGCGGACAAGGCGCATCTTCCTTCAAGACACAGCCTTTGGGATGGATGGTGGAACTTGGCGAAGAGGTGGAGGACGAGCTTGATCATCCCAATCAGCCGTCATGTGAGCATGCGCTGGTGGAGAACTTCCAAGGGGAGAATCCAATTCTTGATACCGGTGCGTCTCATCACATTACAGGCAATCTCCAATCTCTTTCCTCTTTCTCTCGTTTCTCCAGTCCTGTGCCGCTTAAAACGGCAACTAACTCCGATTGCACGTTTGTAGTGGGTGCTGGTGATCTGACATTTGAGGGAGTAGATGGGGACTCCATCATCCTAAAGGGGGTTTTATATTGTGAGCATGCTGTGCCACTCTGATATCGCTAGCTGCCCTGAGGAAAGCTAATGCAAGATTTGCATACGATCACCGACAGGATGCTTTTGTGATTTATTTATCCTTGAATCGTTGGCTGTTTCGATGCCCATTTGTGAGGGATAAAAACAAATGGATTTTCCCTCATCCAGTTATGCCAAATATTTCCTGTTCTTCCAGACCTGTGTCTTCTTCCGTACCTCATGCCTGCAATGCTACACTTCCTTCCGTTAAACCTGCCCCGTTCTCAACTCCCATTGAGCATTTCCCATCTATAAATTGGAGACCAGAAGAGCTAACCAACAATGAAAAAGTCCTTCTACATTGGCATTGGGTCATGGGACATGCCGGATTGAGAACGCTAAGGAAGATGATAACTAACAATTCAGCTTTGAACCTTCCCAAGTCACTTCCTGCAGGTGAAATCAAGTGTCCGGTTTGTGTGATAAGCAAATCTGTCAGGTCCTCAAAACTTTCCTCATCACAAAGAGCGCCTGGAAGTTTGGAAATCGTTGCAGTGGATCTGATCGGCCCAATGGAGATCACATCATACGGCAAGTAAAGATATGTTCTGACATTTCGTGATACGGCAACTGGGTATGGCAAAGCACATCTGCTTGCTGAGAAATCAGACGCGGCACAAACACTAATCAATATTTGCAGGTGTCTTGAGACACAAACTGACCAAAAGATCAAGATTCTCAGGAGTGACAATGGGTGTGAATCCGTTAATCAAACGCTGACCAAGTTTATGCAGGAAAAAGGAATCTTGGGAGAAAGATCACTTCCATACCATCATTTTCAGAATGGAATGGTGGAACGTTTTAATTGCATGCTTGGGGACATGTCCCGCACAATCCTGGCCGACAGTGGACTCAACAAGCAATTCTGGGGCTTTGCCTACTTGTGGGCATGCAACCTGCTGAACAGAATCCCAAATCAAAACAGCGGAATGTTGACTCCATTCAAGGCCATGTTCCAGAGGAAATCAAATTTCGATTGACTCAAGCTGTTTGGTGATTGGGCGTGGGTTCTGGTGGCCCCTGAGAAAAGGAAGAAGTTGGATCAAAAAGCCATTGCGGCTCGGGTAGTTTGCCAACTTGAAGTTAGCAAGGGATGGTTATTCTGGATCCCACAATCGGACACATATGTAAGCTTGGTTTGGGCTACTTTCTCTTCTGATGATGCAACAAAGTCTTTCATTCCAATTGGTAAAGCCACCGTGCCTCCAATGATGCCTGATTTTAAAGAACCTGGACAACCTGTTACTGATACCACTTGCCAGATAACAAGCCCACCTCTTAACTCATCTTCTCCAACAGATGCGCCTTTACAGGTAGTGCGGCGATCGTCAGTTTTAGACCCACGTCTGGGTAGCAATTCGGACACATCTACACCCAGTAACTTGATAAAAGGACCTGAAGCTAACCTGTTGAAACTAGGTGATTTTACTGATAAGAAAGAATTTCTCAATCAGGAAATGATCATAGACAAAGTTATGAGGTCTTGTGAGATATTCTCTATTACAGTTCCTTGTACTTATGCACAGGCTATCAAATCGAACGAGTCAGAAAAATGGAGTGTGGCTATGCGGGAAGAACTTGGCAATCTAGAGCAGATGAAAGTTTGGATCATCAAAAAGCTGCCCACGGACAAGAACCCTATGGACGGCAGATGGGTATTTGCTCTGAAACCGGCAATGGCCAGCAGTGAAGAACGGTACAAAGCCCAATTTGTTGCTAAGGGGTATACACAACGTGAAGGTGTTGACTACAATCTGACCTATGCCCCAACGGCAAATTTTGTTTCCTTGAGACTCATCCTTTCTATTGCAGCATTTTTCAACTGGCCGGTACACTCCTTTGATTTCATTGCAGCCTGTCTAAACTCACCCATCAAAGAGGAAATATGGGTTAGACCCCCTGAAGCAACGGTGGGCCAGCTACGCTACCCATAGCATTAGCATAGCATAGCGTTAGCTTATTAAGCTAAACTACATTAAAGCTACCGTTAGTGCCAAATTTTGACAACTAACGCTACAGGATTTTGAAAAAAAAAAATGTAGCATTAGCGTAGCGTTAGTTGTGCTCCCCAAAGTACAACTAACACTAACCAGATTTCCTGTTAGCGGTGTTGTAGCGGTGTTAGTTGTCAAAAAAGCTACGCTAACAAGTAGCGTAGCTTTTGAATCAGCTACGCTACAGGTTAGCATAGCTTCAGCTATGCTACAGGTTAGCGTAGCTTCAGCTACGCTAATGCTACATGTTAGCGTAGCTTCAGCTACGCTAATGCTACATGTTAGCGTAGCTTCAGCTACGCTAATGCTACATGTTAGCGTAGCTTCAGCTATGCTAAAGCTACATGTTAGCATAGCTTCAGCTGCAAGGTGGCTGTATGAGTTATGCTAATGATGATGACATCGATTTTGGAAATGGAACTGGTCCATAGCATGAGTTTGACTAGCACTAAGCCAACCAAGAAAAAACAAGTCAGTCAAAATATCAAAAGAAAGTAGACATTTACTTTTTTTTTCTTTTTGTACTTTTTTTTTTAAAAA
Source organism: Puccinia novopanici (assembly GCA_004348175.1). Taxonomy (NCBI): domain Eukaryota; kingdom Fungi; phylum Basidiomycota; class Pucciniomycetes; order Pucciniales; family Pucciniaceae; genus Puccinia; species Puccinia novopanici. The sequence goes on from SMGU01003660.1 coordinate 11,236, forward strand.
AAATAATTTTTTATTTTTTTTTTTTTTAATTTCTGTTACTTCTTTTCATTTCTTTTACTTTTTTTTTTTTGTAGCTGTAGTGTAGTAAAAAACTTAGATCTGTGGTCAAATTTGGTTCTATTAGTATATCTTGAGTTGTCAGCTTGCTACTATGTAGAGCAAGCCAACATAGTATTCCCTCATTAAATAATAATAAATTAATTTAAACATATTTTAACAAAACTCATAGTTGTTGCAATAAATCATCAAATATTATTGCACCAATGAATTCTACGCATAAAGTAACCTAGGGTCACTCACTACACACATAACCATAGGATTGACCCTTCACCTACTTTATTATAACAAAAAGAACTACTCTAACAAAATAATCATCTACTCAGATATGTCACAACAAAGCTATAAAATTACACAGAAATGTGAAATACCTTCAGAAACAAAATAAAATACACAGGAAACTTGATTACAAGCCTTAGAAACTTGTAGCATCTTCTACATAGTTACTACAGGTCACCAAATGTGCCAAATGTGCCACAACAAGTACAAATATGAATTCCATACTAATTCTGTACCAGTTATGAGCACATGGAAGCGCCCAAATAGTTCCATAACAACTGTCCAGACTAGTAACAAGCCTCTTAGTACAAATAACCACATTGAGCTGCA
>SMGU01003662.1:0-26136 GCA_004348175.1 Puccinia novopanici
AATTTTTGTAAGGGTGGAATACTGCCATATAAGGGTGTTGGAATTCAGTATTTGGAAAAGTGGTAGAGGGAAATAATTATTCCAGGAGGAAAAAGGAGGGAAGGATCAAACTGGCAAGAGAGGCAGAGACCCCAAGATTATGCAGGATTGGTGGACTGCTGAGTCTGGCATGGGCCAGTCAGAATTCTGGAACTGGCTAATCAAAATACTCCAGTGGATTTCAGAACCTGGCCAATAACAGTAGGTTATTCAGATGCTAGTTTTCAGACCAATCAGAACACAGGATTCACATGGAATATTATTTCCCCTGAAAAATAAGTCCCTCAGGCAGTTCCCCTGCAGCAAAAATCTCTCACTCTTCAATATAAAAGAAGGGCCTCTCCCAGCCAGAATCCCTTTTCCCCACCAACTCAGAGGAGCCTGGCTACCAGTTAGTAGCTTTTGGTTTGTGCTTATTTAGTTAATTAGTAGGATTTATAAGAGAATAATTTTGCCTTTAAAGGTTTAGTGGTAATGGTAGAGTAGCAACAAAAATTATTAGTAACAGATTAGAGATAGTAGTAGTAGTAACAGATTTAGAAGTTTAGTAGTGATGCAACAGCTTCAAAAAAAATTTATTAAGTTACAATTCTTCAACAACTTGGTCATAATTAGCTCACCATCAAGTATAAAAATGGTCAGGGGTAACATCTATAGTCCTTGGTGTAGTAGTAGTATCAGTATTAGTATTAAGGGTTATACTTTCACATATTCAATCCCACTGGCTTATTTATCCATCATCAGAAGTTGTAGTAGTTCTGAAAGATTATTTATAAATTTGATTTAGGTTTGATAGAGGCTACTATACAAAGTAACTCTATCTTGTAATCAGCCATCTATATTTAAATATTAATTCAAGATTCCTTTATTTGTGTAGTACTCTTAGAGGGGCAGGTCTTTCAAACCACCCGTCAGTTGTAATAGCTTTATCTAGTTGTGAAATTGATTTCCCCCTCAGAGGATCTTTACCAAATATTATTATTTGTCCCAGAGGATTCCCACAACATCAGGAATGATAGCCAATATCCTAACCAAAAATCTCAGCAAAGCCCCATTCATCAAATTCAGACAGATGATTGGTTCAACTGACTCTGTTCAAATTGAGGGGGACTGTTGAATTATGCAAAACTTTCAAACTGCATGATTCATATCAAATATATTCTCATTTTATTATTCATGAAACCTAACCCACATCAGATTCCAACTACAAAAGTTGAAGATTTGCAAGCCAATGGTTTTTTCTTCAATCAATTATTTGTTAAAACATGCAAAAATGCTGGTAAGCCTCATCCTTCATGAACTTGACAAAAATCAACCAATAAAAATACTTAAACTCATTGTCTCATTTTCTCTTTTCTATTTTTGAACATACCAAGCCTATATCCCATTGTTTCCTTCATCACATTCCAAATCTTGCCCTTAAACAGTGTTTTTGCAGGTATGAATTCCCAATCTCATAAATTCTTTTTTGATATCCTTTTTTCATCAGTTTCATCAAACTCATTCTCATCTTTTTTTTATATTATTATTATTTCTGGGTGCGTGCGTGTCAAATCAGTGCATAAAACTCTTGTGTTAAGGTGTCCATTTCATTTCAATCAGGTTGGCTCTTTCATAATATTTTAGTTAGAATAAATCTAAACATGATTACTTGTTAAAATGTGAAGAAAAGACTGACCAAGTCTAAACCCCATTGGGTCCTTCATCCCATTCCAAATCTCCCCCTTAAACTGTGTCATATCATTGCAGGAAAATTTTGTGTTAAGGTGTCTATTTCATTCCAATCAGATCTGGTCTAGATCATTCTAAAATTCACAATTCATGGGGTAAAATGAAGAAAAAAAAATACAATACATGAGTTACAAGTAAAACACAAATCAAGTTTAAAAACAATTCAGAATGGGTTTATAATTATTGCCATAGAAGGGGCATGTTACAAACATCAATCATAGTCTTCAAGAAGCTAAATACATACAAAAAAGAAAGGACTTGTCTATACTATCCAGGGAGAACTGGAAGGCTGATTTGTGTTCCTTGAAGAGAAAGTAAAAGGTATCCTACATGCCATTACGGCCATGCGATCCGGTGGCCTATTTTCGGGCAGCGTAGTGGTGGTGTTAGTGGGACTTGGGAGGACCGCCGAGGTTGCTGCACCCGTAAGATTGCAAGTCGCCTTGGACGAAGCCCTGATGAAGAAGAACGCAAAAAAAAACACAAGACATGGGCCATCACTACTTACAATCCTTTTGAAGAAATGACCACAAAAAAAAACACCCACGAAGATTGCCCCCAATGCGAATGAGAGCCTCTGCCCGCAACAGTACCTGGTGGTGGTAGCCACCGTGAAGCCTTTCACGTTCAACTTCTCGCAGGTAAAGTGTGCCGGGGACGACATGTGGGGCGGCGTCGCTGTCGGATTGCAAAAGAGAACAAGGTTAACTGTCTACGTAGAAAAAAAAAAAAAAAAGGATGCACTAAGATTATCGCTTACCGATTTGGACTAGGGGATCGTTACCCTTGTGGGCGCGCATGGATGAAAAAACCGCGCGTAACTATGCTGCGGACCTGAGATGATGAGCGCCCCCAAAAAAAAAAAAAGATAATTCCATGATTTGCATGGACTCCCGGCCGGCGATCCGTTTCCACGCCTGCCGGTGACGGGCGCTTGCTACAAAGATCGGCTGGTAAAGGGATGAGCGGAGGACACCAGGTCGGTGATCCGTTGCATCCCATCTGTGACGAGCGCTTGCTACGCAGACTGTCAAAAGACAGATTTTTGCATTAAGTCCCCCATCCCTGTTGCAGCTCGTTACTATAAAAGCCGAGCATTGTACAGACCGGGGCGTCCCCCCTCAAGTATCTATCGAAGAACATTGCACCTTCCCTCATGTATCAATCATTTCCCCTGCTTTGCATTTAACACAACTCAAGTATTTCCCACAATCCACCAACAATACTCATTAAAACCAAACCCAACAAGTTCACAACAAGAAAAATAAAAGTGACCAAAACAATTGCTTCCTACCATGAACAACCGGTCCAAAGTTGGTGTAACCGTCTCAGACGCGAACCGGCGCTATCTGATTTGCTTCCTCGAACTGATCCCGCATACCTCTTCCACCATGGCCAAAATATCCAATGCCGACTCCCTGAACTCCTCCATTTTGGCCACTGAGCAGCCTTCGGCAAAAGCCTTGCGGTGCTTGGGATCACGTAAGTATTCTTCAGCCCTTCTGGTTGCCCTGATGCCCGCCGCCTGCAATAAGCCGACTTCTTTCTGAATCTCTTTTGCCGTCAAATTGTTTGTGTTCGTAGTTGTAGAAGATGCACTCGAGTTGGCTCTGCGACATCGCTTCAGTTGTCCTTGACTACCATTTCCACCCGAGAGAAATTCGACTTCATCGTGATCTGAGGAAGATATCTCAACAATTTCTTCGCCAGAGGTCGGGCGTCCAAACCGCGGCATGCCATTCATATTCATGAACGACTCAGGACGAAACTCTGTGTTCCAGGAGCCGTCACCACCTCGCCGAGACCCAGAGTCGCTGACAGGGGGCGGCAATCGGTCGTTGAAGCCCTGCCGCGGCACAACAGGGTAAGAGCCCCTCAAAGGGACAATAGGCCGTCCCAGCTCTATCGGTCTTGATAGATTGGTTGCAGGCGGCCGATTGGTCGAGTAAGTTTGCGCGCCTATCGGAGTAGGTGTCCCTGTGAGCAATGAAAACTAGAAAAGGTAATGTCAGTAATAAACCTGATGGACCCGACATATGAGCAACTATAATCACATGGTTGGCCTCCATCCATGTCCACTGATCCAGCATGCGTAAGACGTTATCGATGTCGAGTTCGGGCTGTTCTATCTCTGGTTCCTCTACCACAAGCAGCTTGTGTTGTATCGCAATGTAATACATGTGCTTACACGCGCTGCTTGTGTTTTGAAAATGTGGGCACGTGCAGGAAGTCACTCGATCCTTGCCGCCCTGCTCTCCTGCTTTGCGATACACCACCCACGTTGCCGCATGCGGGTTTGTGAAAGACCCTATTGTAAACTGGGTGGGTGGAAGTATCAGCCCTTAGTTGTTTGCATGTAGTTCGTAATGATCAAGGTGTCATTTAAGGGGCCGACTCACATGAGATCTGGTGCTGTAGAGAGCAACTCCTATTAGACTCAGCGCCTCCGGTGTGTAGCTTTCAGCTAGCAGCTTTGCTCGCATCTGAAACTTGTTTGTCGTTTGCTTCTCGAATCCTAGTTCCACACGGGCCGAATTGCGCTGGTAAGTAGGGAGGACCTTGTCTCGAAATATTTGGACCACCTCGTCCATACGCCGACGCTCGGGAGGGGGAAGGAACTGTGTCTTCAGTATCCGGTGCCATGATTCTGTGTAATTATTAGTATGTATGCCTTGATGATCAGACTACAGGGATCATTACAACAGATTAGAAATCATCACACCTGATTAGAGGAGTGGTAAGCGAAATGACTAGATACAAGGGGGATGACTTACCACCCGATAGAAAAGGGCCCACCTGAGAACGTTCTGATACCACTGCGTTGCGACGTAGTTGAGGAAAGGGGGAGAGATTGCGCCCCATTTATCGCAAAACTCTGCCCATAATTGGTCTGGACAGACCCGGGAAAACATTAGCCGTCTGAAATCGCCAAGGGCCGCCTCGAGGTGGTTGTTGACATAGGTTGTTGCTCGCGTGCGAAATGCTTTGAGCACATGGAAAATGCACCAATAATGATTTGGGGCAACTTCCAAGTCTTCGTAAGCTGCTTGCACCGCATTCCGAATTGCAAAGGCGCAATCACTCATAATAGCGCGCGGCACATAGCCGGCTGATGATCGCAGCCAAGTCAAAACTGACTGTATGGGTTCCCTGCCACAAAGTGTTTATGAATCAGTTTCTTATGACAATCAGCGACACTATCTGATACACACTTACTGAGCCAGAGAGCAAGTAAAAGCCCAGCACACAGGAAGACCTTTCCCAACCAGCGGATCCCGAATCATAAATGAGTAGAGACTGACTTTCCGCCCATCCCCGAGCGAATAATTGCTCACGGTGTTGTGAGTTGCATCAAGCATGAGCATGCTACGACCGTGTAGACACATCTGCTCCTTCTGCCATGGCGATTGAAACGCAAATATAAATTCTGGACCGTCCGCCGCCACTGGGAGGTAAGTGTTCCAATTCGCCCGTTTGAGTTCGGAATTCCACATTTGTAAAGACACAAACACATCATCGTCTCGCTTGCCAAGGACCCGGATCTGTTTGCGTATCAAATAGCGTACATGATCGTATTGAATGTAGAGACTTTCGGGAATGTTAATAGCGGTACGTCCCTGAGAAGTTTTAAGAGCAATCAGTATTGTGAACAATTTAGCATATTGAAATTGAGAAAGACGTACTCCTAGCAAATCGGGACTGTGAAGCAACTTTTGTATCTGAGCCCAACCCATTCCATTACTCAAGCGATCTTGAAGCCATTTAGCGACAATCCGTGGGATGCGAGCTGGTTCCATTGCCTCCAGCGAGTGCGGATTGTGGTTGTGCCGCCAGAACCAAGTGAGGCGGAGCAAATTGGTGGGGATCTGTAAACAAATTCTGAATCGCGCTTTGCAGCTGCATTGCTGGGATGTAAAGTGCTTCTTGCAGGATTTTGGAACCGGTACGAGCACTCCAGCACAGGGGCATTGATAATCCAATTTGAATTGCACCTCGGCTGGCCTTCCCACAGGCTTGCAATTAGTGGTAGGAGGGGCATTGTGTTTCGAGCAGTGAGCTGCCCAATAAACCGTTGACTGCATAGCTTCAACAAAATCCCTCGCTTCTCCAATTGAGGAACCCGGAATTGTGAAAGTGGCAGGATGTGTTGGGAAAGAAGGAGATAAACCAGAGACTTTGCGGACAAGGCAAAGGGTATTAGGCAACATCATTACTCCGGCAGGGGGTGGGATTTCTTTGGTAAAAGGTTTGGGCACTATGTTGTCAATAGAGTTGATCATAGGGAAGTGTGATGCAGACATGGCAAAAATTACTTGTCAAGAGATGGTGAAGGAGGGTGGGTTAGGTGCTGGAATAATAAGTGTGTTAAAAGTTGGGGATTGGAGGCTGAGGGAGTGTTGAAGAAAGCACGTGGGGTCGGAGGCTGAGGGAGTGTTGAAGAAAGCACGTGGGGGAGTGGTGGCGGAGGTATGCAAGCAAATATAAAATTCAAACTTCAACGGCGGTAAGATGTGATCAGTTGGATTTGTTGAATCGGTTAACTAAATTATGAAGATTGGTAATGATGGGAGTTGAAAACGAAGCAATAATTGAGGTTGGGAAGCAAGCACCAGGCTTTTGCAATGGAAGTGGTATAAAATTAACAGTGGAAGTCAAGTAAGGAGACATGGAAAACATTATGGTGACTATTTATAGGGGTGGGAGGTGAAGGACTTAGCAATTTTTGTCAAAAATCTGGGTTGCCAACAAGCATGCCGGGTGCACAGGCATGCTTGCAAAGCCGTGGATTTGCCCAATTTCTCACGGGCACTGTGGGAGTATGCTTTGTGCATTTCGTCAACAGTGAAGATCCTGCAGGTTACACTCATTCACTGTCAGCTATGTGTATGAAACTAGGGGGATCCAATGGATATGCCCAGGACTGGGCGCGGGCAATCTTACTGCTCTTGGCTTCGTCTGGCGTCGCCGGTCGCACACACAGGGGCGTATTCGGATTGTCGCATACGAAGGTCGCGTCCGCGACCTGGCTCTGGAGCATGAGCAGCGCCACGAGCGTGATAATCAGGCTGGAGACGTATTGCATGGTTGCGTGGGGTTTTCCTCAAGATTTTGAAGAAGTGGATCGCAAAGCTTGGCCTTGGGTGCACTGTTATGGAAATCTATTGTAGGTTCTTGGCGGTGGTAAAAAGTGGTGTGGACATTGGGGTAAGGAATCTTTGGAGCCGCTGGAAACGTGCACCAAGGCTTACCAGCAGTTGTCAGCAGTTGTCGTAGAGTAAACACCGACTTCAATTCCTAATTATTGCCTGCAACTAATTCGATTGCGATGACAGACGGACGATTTCTACCACCGGTGATCCGTCTCCATCACCGGCAGTAGAAGTGGTAGCGCTGGCGACCGACCTCGTTGATTTCGTTACGGGTCAGTTTTCTTTTTGTGTGCCGGGGGTTTGTCAAATTAGGTCGTGTTGTGATTGTGGCCGTTTGACCAAGATCATCCTTAGCTGTACCATTGCGGGCAGGAAGCGTGGTATCAGCAACAACAAGGAATTCCTCGAGTGAGCAGAGAACCCTAAGAAGGAGTCTGTGTAGGGCGCGGGAAAATGATAGAAATCTGATAATATTTCGACTCCAATTTGATGGATGATCAAAACAAGAAGACAAATAGGTCCTCTTTATAGGATAGGACCAACAAATGACCACAACCACCAGTGAGCCTAAACAAAACTGACAACATAGTCGTACTATGGTACCGCAGCCGGTGTTCCGGCTGTACGGTGCTGCGCCCGAGGCTCCGGCGCTGCCACTTGTGGCTGCGCGGCCGGCGGTGGCCCGGAGATCCGGTGCCGCCTCTTGTATGTAGTAGCCCTGCTACAATATGTAGGAGGTTAAGGATTGAAATGCATCAGATGAATTTGTGTTTCGTTCCTATTTGAGCTCAGCTTATCGAGAGAAAGAATTCCTGCGAGCTGTTTCAGAAGTCGGCTGAGGCTCGACTTCTCCAACCTCTCCAGCTCCCAGTGCATGGCTCATTTCTGCATGCACCAGTTCGTATTTATCTGAGACATGAGAGCCAAATGTTTCAAGCTATTCCTCATCATGATTTGGAAAGGCTAAGGTGGGGCACTTCAGAAACGCTTCCTCGTATCGCGCACCAGCTGTATCGCGCACCAACTGCTCTTCTTTGCCATAGATATATGTTACCACAAAAACTGGTTCCACCTTCAACCCCGTCCTGACTCATCCCACTCATTTCTGCTCGATCCCACTGTCATTATTGCCATCCGGTTCCCCCTCCCTATGTAGATCAGCAGGGACCTCCACTTCTGAGAACCATAGTTGTTCATCCTGGTGACTGACTTAAAGGCCATCAAACAGAATTTGTGATTTTAACCAACCCTTGCGGACCAAGCTGCCAACCATGAGGCGCCCCATAGCCCCCATCACTGCCTGGACATGCTTATTGCTTGTGTATTTACTCCCGGCACAGTCCATGCACAACGTTCAGGACGCCGAAAACCTCGGCCGCGTTGCGTCAACACCTCATCCTCCGGCTACAGATTTTGCACAAGTCGGCCACGATGCATCAGACCTAAACGGCCATCCGCCGCCATCCAACCGTGAACGCGAAGGGGGAAAAGTAGATCACCCTACCTATGAACCCCAGCCAAACCCACGGATTCCTAAGAACAAGTCCCTTAGAGAACAATTAAACGCAAGTCTTCTTTTTCCACTCATGACGCTCATTCCTGTCTAATGACCACCATCCGTACTCTAGCCCATCCCACACCTCAACAAACTTAAACAAAAGCTTCTGGAACGTATGGTCGTCCCAAAATTCCTCCAAAAAATTTACAAATTCATAAGCGGAGGTTTTATCCATCTGTTCAGACCCAAGAGGAAGACTGGTACGCGATTCATCATCATTTCTAACACGGCAAGGAAATACTCACAACAAACAAACAGTCCAGGAACCATGGATTATCAAGGATTTGAAGAGGATGGACAAGGACATCACCAAGATAATTCGGGCCCTTCGAGATTGTTAGTCCCACATCGGCCTCTCCCCGCCCAGAATTCATCACCCCCCAACATGTTCACCTCAGAAATACTGACGTGTACTTCCTCTCACCCCTGCCCTCCCAATGCACGCACATGGATGACGATCATCTTCATCAACTCGTCTAACGTTTCCCAGACGGAGGCTGGGAGTATCTAGATCAACTATCAACACACCGCTACTTGTATATACTCGCAAAGCCGGCATTCAAGGCCCAATCTGCACAGCCTGCAACCGCCAAGGTTGAGTTACAATCAAAGTCACCAATAATCAAATTAATCTTTAAGGCGAGAAATGAATTGGAACAACTGAGCGAAGAAACCGCGATCTTCCCGACCGAGGACAAGGAGAGGCAAATACTTCTCGTCAAAACACTCGTCATACTCAGCCGTAAGCCGGTGTACAGAAACTCAGCTATACATGCTATTGACACAGTGATGGAGAGTTTTCAAATCCGAAATAACCCTGAGGACCTACCAAAGATCATGCCGTACATAAGAGCTGCTCATTACGTGATCACCACTAAGGACCCGCTGTTCGATTCTTCTGACCACCTTGCCCAACCCTTCTTGGAAAGTAACGAACTCTGTAAGCATATCCACTGCGAAAAAAACGATTTTCGAATGGGTTTTTTTTTTTTTTTTTTTTTCAAAAAATTCCAATTTTTGATAATAATTGCTGTACTCTTCAAAACATATCAGGCGCTAGTTTCGCCCAAAAACTCAAGGAACGTAAGTTTTGGGGCTGAGACCCGCATGTCCCCTAGTTGTGGGTGATCTTGGCTAATTGCATTTCTTTGTCCACGGAGAGGACTTGGAAAGCTGGTTGCGCCTTCTTGCAACCTCAAAACATGATCAATTTAAACAAAGATACAAACACACACTGAACAGCGAGATTCCAGCCTTGAGAAGATTCGATTCGATCCTGGGGTGGTCTTCAGAAGTCCTTCATCCCGCAAACAGTCCGCGTGGAGTCCTTCATCCCACAAACAGTCCGCGTGAATCGGCCGATGAAGTCATGTTTGCCTTAGAGACGCTTTATGTCCACTCTTTGCAAAAACCCGAACTCCTTGGCGCTCATAATCCTGCTTTCAAAGAATTACTCGAATCCAGGGACGCTTGGCGACACACCTATCAGCCCGATCATGGCCTGCTTGCGGCTATAGAGCTGACGATTAAATCTGTAATCAAAAAGAAGACCACGAACTTGAATGATTATGACTTAAATCAGATCACCTCCAATCACATGATTGAGTTCCCGCCGCAAGGTCGCGAAGTTCCTCACGACGCGCACCACTTATGCTGAGCCTTATTAGCCACATTGAATTGATTGTGATGCCTTCGCTTCAATTGTCAATCTCCATCCTCTCTCCTTTATGTACTCTCTTTGCACAAGATACAAGCCTAATGTTGTTCTTCCCTACATTGTTTTTCAGTAGCGCAACCATGAATCCTGTTGAAAGAGAAGTGACCAGAGGTTAAAGAGCACTTAAATTCCCGTCAAGCCTTACAGCATATACTTGGAAATCTTCGCCGACAATGAGCAGCATCACATGTCTGCCTTGATTAAAGATCTTGCAGCAGTCTGAATCAACTGCCAACAAAGTAATTTGACTGCCCCAATGCCATTATACCAGCACGTGTTTCAACATCACAATTGTGAATATTGACGCTTTGAGATGAATTTGATGAAATCACAATGGACGTCCGCCTCAGTTATCGTACAATCATACGGACCACTCTATCCATTGCGCCTCATTCCTCCATCTGATGCTCTGTGTCGAACGCGGGGCCCCATTGGGGGGCCTCGCCACATTCTAGGGGCAGCGTGGTGTAACCTCCGCCTTCCCGAGCGGGGGCTGTGGAGCGCGCCGCTCCCCTCGGCGCCGCCTGTAGAAGCAAGGCAGGCGTCTGATTTGAAAAGAGACGGGCGCGTTCCGTATCAAAAGGAGGATAGACTTATATTACTTTCTAGGGTTCGCTAGTAACTGCCATTATCTCAGGGCTGTGTGCTACAACAGATTTCTGGCCTGAGCCTTCTTGCGAAACCCCCTTCCGGTAACTATCTGCTATTTCCACGCCCGGATCTCAGAAACCTCTTGACTGAGGATAGCTCTTGAGCACTAACATCCCCGTTTGTGTAGGGTGTGATATAGAGCTTATAATAAGACGAGCGCCATCTCCCAAGGGCGCAGAATTTCCCGCGTAGTTACGCCGCGCGACCGAAACTGTCCACAATAAGTAATGGCTGGCGCAAACGAAAATCATATATAATGAGCCAGAGGCAGTGAAAATCTGACAGGATAAGAACACGAGTAACAACCGAAAGTAAATGTGTACATAACGGCTGCACTGCCCAATGAGTAAGATGAGCAGTAGAGACAAGTAAGATAAGCAATAGATATGAGAGATCACAATGCTCAGTGCAAGCTCATCCGGTGCAAAGTTATGACGCTACCAATGCCAATAGAAGGGCCCCTACCCACGCGACGAAATGCTATAAATTACGCGCTAATTTCGTTCATTCTGTCCTCATTCCCTCCTCACCACTTCTTACCATTCCCCGGCCTCCAGCTCAGTTTCGTGTTCAAATCGTGTTCAAATTTTTCTCGCCTTCGCCTTTGACTACCCGACTCTTTTCACTTCATCTGATCTGAAACCCAGAGTTTGCTCAGGTTTACTAGGCTAGACTAGACTGTAAGCTTCCCTTTTGCCTTGGCCACACATGCCAGAAACAGGCGGGTCGCAGAATGACTTATGCTTTCTTTCTCCTGCGAATGGTCCATGAAAACAGTTTAGTTGCATCATCATCAACTCGTTAAATATGCGCTCTTTTGCCATCCTTTCTGCCCTTGTCCTCATTTCGTCTCAGCTCCCTGCTGATGTGACCGCAGCAACCTCGGTAAGCACATTTTCACTTACCTGCCTGCCTACAAGTGGCATTGCCCTGATTTTGTGATGAGTATTGTAGAAACCTGCGGGTTACGGCGGCGGCACTCCACCTGCTCCAGCGGGCGGCGCCTCACCCTCACCTTCAGCAGACAGCGGGTCGGGATCTCCTCCTCCGGCTGATGGTGCTTCCGCCACCCCACCTGCCGGTGGTGCCCCCACCCCAGCCGGCGGCGCTCCAGCCCCAGGTGGTGGTGCTCCAGCTCCTGCCGGTGGTGCTCCCACTCCCGCCGGTGGCGCATCTGGCAGCAGTCCTTCCCCTGCCGGTGGTGCCCCCACACCCGAGGGTGGCGCATCTGGCAGCAGTCCGTCTCCTGCCGGTGGTGCCCCAGCTCCTGGCGGTGGTGCCCCCACTCCTGCCGGTGGCGCATCTGGAAGCAGTCCTTCTCCTGGCGGTGGTGCCGCATCACCGGCCGCCGGAGGTGCAACCCCTCCAGCCGGTGGTGCTACTCCTCCTAGCGGCGGTGCTTCCCCTGGCGGAGCCCCCAGTGACAGCCCTGCTGGTGTACGTGATGGCGTCTTGACTTAGACCTCGTCTGATGCTAACCTGTAGCTATTTCCCAGGCCCCTCCATCTGGTGACGCCGTTAGTGCTACCAGCAAGCCTGGTGGACCGTCTCCGAGCGATTCTTATGGGCCCTCTCCCTCGGGAAGTGCCACCAGCCCGACCGACAAACCCGGCGACATGCCTGGTGATGGCAAGAACAGCACTGGTGGCGGTGGCGCTGGTGGCGCTGCAGCCTCCATCTCTGCCGACGCAAGTATCTTCACCGGGTTGCTCGCCGCTGCGCTTGCCGCCATCACCCTCTAAACCGATTCTCAGAAGTCTTTTGTAATGTAGTTGTACCAATAGCCCTTTCCCACATTCTCCTTTTTTTTGTCAATAACTTCATGTCGAGTATCCAAGTAGATCTCTAGAAATTCATCAGATTTTATCACACCAAATCCACGCCAGAAGCCATTTGAAGCCCCGCACATTGACCGTCTTTTTAGCGAGTTTTTGAGTCCGGAGGTCTGCTGAGCTCCAGCTGGAAATCGGAGACTTTCTTGACGGCATCCGTTTGCCGCCGTTTTTGCACCACCTCAGTATTTAGAAAAAATGAAAAATAAGAACTTAGTTCCGTGTTGAGCGCGGTTTCGTGTGAGCGTGGAGCAGTTGACAAGCCATGGTGAATGTTAGAAAGTGCCTTCAAGGAGCCCCGGCTTCTGTACCGAGTCAAGAATGAATTTGTGCACCCACACATCACTGTGTTTGGTAGCAAACCCGTATTGCACTTGATTCATAGTGATTCTCGAGGAGTCGCCGCACGAACAATGTGCAATTGGCCTTAATGTAACCCACATGCACTGCTCTGCTCCTGGTCCAAACCTCTGATACCAATCAACAAACAATTATTGTGGATTGATTGTTTTTGGTGCGCAATGTCAACTGCAGGGTGTGCGCGGAGGTCTTACACTATGACAAATGTTTATGCTCAATATATTAAGCCACATAGTCGATTCCTTACTTTCACAGCCCAAAACTGACGAGCAGTAGCGCATAAGACATCCAGTGAAAGTACACCGACTGAAAGAAACAATTACGGTTCCTCCAAATATATATATATATATATGTATATATATAGACACATGGCTTCAAAAAGAAAAAGAAAAATTAGAGTAGGAAAAACACCACATCATACACATGAATTAACGCTTCCGGGCGGGTGCTTTTTTCTTCTGTTTTTTGGCTTCGGCCTCGCTGTCGATCGAGACATCAGAGTCGTCATCATCGGAAGGATCCCGTCCCCTCCTGCCCTTCTTGTTATTAGACGAGGACTCCGCCGCGCCTTTCTTTTTCTTCTGATCAGCTCGCGCCGCTTGTTTTTCTTGGTCTGACCAGTCCAGTGCCTCTGAGCCTGATGCCGATCCCCCCGCTGAGCCCGACGATCCGCCAGAGGAATTAGACGCGCTTTCATCAAAATCTGAGCCTGAATCCGAATCATCACTCGATGAGTCATAGATATCATCTGATACTTCAAATGCAGACTGTAAGATTAATGGGTCAATTAAGTTATCCTCAATTTTGTGAATCAAAGCTACAAGATGATCTTGGATCATTGCTCACATCTTCATCATCCGAGTTTTCCTCCTCGTCTTCATCATCCGATTGAGAGTTCAGGAAGCTCCATCCTCCCTCCTTGAAGAATTCGTAGGGCTGTATAGCGAACACGAGAATTGGTCAGTAAAACTCCAATGTTGCTGCGCGTTGAGCTCATCAGATTTCCACTGACATCGTCCGTTACAGTTTTCATAATGGCTGTCCAGTTGAGGTTCACAGGCCCTTCCGAAAACGGGATATCACATGAGTCTATCCACTCCTTGACATTTTCAATTTGCCCGCTCGGGATGGTATTACTGTAGTATGCATCAAATTCGTCAAGATTGGAAAATCAAACTCACGCTTCTTTGTCGTGGTAAAAGTAGAAATGAAAGGACGTAGGAGAAGGACTCGAAATGCTCACATGTGGATGGGAGTTTTTGTGAAGTCTTTAAATACAAATACCAAGTCAAAGTTTTTCAGGCCATATTGAATTCGCTCCAAATGAGCCACTTCAACTTCAGTCAATGTCACGACCAAGAATGGAGGTTCGACCAAGTGAACAAGGCATTCCGTAGTGGGTTGAAGCAAGACACTGGATCGGAAAGGTACACCCTGGAAGCCCAGCTCTCGAAACGGCATATCAACTTCCAATCGACCGTCTGAAGCATCCGCAATCTTGTCGGCAAACGCTTTGAAATGCTTGTTCAGTTCTGTTCGTTTCTTCCGCTCCTCCTGCTCAGCTTCGATTTCGTCCTCATCGCCACCATTATTCTGTCTTCTGCGTTTTCGATTGCCGGTTTCGTCAAACGTGGCCTCCGAAGCTTCTCGATAGAACTGAATATCTTTCGTTTTCTTTTTGCCAATAAAGATAGGCGATTTGAAGTGAATGTGTAGGATCACGATCAGCTCCTGATCGCAAGGTTGAAAGAAAATGTGCTTAATGTTGTTGAACAGGATGTCTATTTTGTTTTTCGGATAGAGCAAAAAATTGAACAATATTAGCATCAAGATGCCATGGAAGAAAACATGCAAAACCACTTGAGTTCGGCGCTTAGTCTGGCTCACCAATTCGATGATCCGAGCGTAGAGAAGATTGATAGCGGATACCATTTGAGTGAATCTCGACATCGCCAGCTTGGCGTTTACCATCAAACGAAGGGCGAACGGAAATATCCAACATTTTGATTGGTCGTCGGTGTTTGATTTCAATCAACTGATCTTGATCGACTACGTCAGCCTTTTCAGCTTGATCTTTCTCTCGCTTCAGGACGGCTTTCTTGAGGTCCGTGACCTTTTTGTAAACATCATTCATATGTTCGTTGTCGGTACTTCGATATGTCAATCCTCGTATGAAAGTCGCATTAGGGTCTTCAAACGGCGTGTCTTCCTTTTTACCAGTGATTTGACCTGGTGCAACCAGCATAAATCTAAGGACGGTGTAGTCACCTTCCTCCTGCTTGACAACGTTTTTCAAGGTGTTGATATGGAAAGGTACTGCAAAACCATTGATGGGCAATATAAAACTGCGTTTATTGGTATCCACGATGATCTGGGGAGTTGCACCAAAAAACAAGTCAATTTTGCTCAGCAAAACCACATGCATGAATAGGCTTACTCGAAGACTAGCTACTGCGCTGGGGAGGTCACGCTCTCTTGGAAAACTTTCGAACCGTTTCCATTGTTTGACTTCACTACCCTTTCCGGTACCATCATCTTCAGCGTACTTGCTCAGCCCTTCCTCCTGCCTTCGTTCGGCAAGTTCCTTCTGATGAATTTTGCGCTTTGCAGTGGCTTCATTGTCAACTTCTTTGCCATCGTTTCGAAGTCGGCCTTTGCGGGATGTCGTTACAACAGCAGCACCCGCTTTTCTGGGGGAATTGCTGCTTTTGTGTGGGGAAGCTGCTGCAGATTTGCCGGCATTCGGAGCTTTACCATTCTTGGACTTGGATGGTTTGTCGTTGAAGAAAAAAGCAATGTGAGAAAGCTCCTTCAATCCATCAAATAAAATCGTGGATCCTTCTTTCCCGACTCGCACAGTGTCTATCAGTTGTAGAGAGTAAGTTTTGCTGCTGTCAAAGGGATCTTCAATGTCGGCCAAGGAAATGGTCATGGAGAAAATCATGTTTTCTTTCAAGACTCTGCTGCATTTGGGGCTCAAGGTTAGAAAGGAATCCCTGAACTCTATTCCCAGCTAAAATTAGTAGGCATGGGAAGGAAATAGGAGAGAGATCGAAAATTCGTTAGGATAATAAGAGATGAGGTTTGTCAAGGATGCGATGTTAGAGGTGGCTTACACTGAACCCGAAGCTCTTGGGGAGGCAGGATTCAAGTTCAGCTCGGTCCGCTGCGACCTTGGATTTGACGGTGCTGAAAAAGTCTTTGGCAACAATGCCTTCTTTCATTGTTTCGAGTGCGTACTTCTGTAACTCGATCAAGTAGTTATAGTTGGCTTCTTGAGTCTACAGGCATGGTCGATCAGCAAACAATTTATTACTACTGTGTTGTGAGGTAGCCCATTTAGCTTACTGGATGAGGATCGATCATTATAGTGCGAGAAATGTTTGAACAATATGATTTATATCGAATTCCTAAGCTAGCTAGAATGATTCCTGTGTCTTTGAGTCTCTCAGGATTAGATTGAGCTGACGTGCGTAAGTCATACTCGCCACCCGATTGGATGATGGGGGTGTAGCATAAATCTGCGTATGTATTGTCAAACTGAAGAAAATCATCATGAGAACAGCACAAAAAATGAATTAAAACTAGTGAGAAGCAACTAAGTATAGCTCGATTTGTGCTCACATCGGGTGAATATTTGACTCCTTTCCAAACGCTGGCGTCTTCCAGCTTGCCTTCAATAAGATCCGCAAGTTTTTCGTGCGTTCTATCATTGGATGTCAACCCGAGTCAGTAGAAGCTGAGAGCTGGCTGGAATCGAGGCTCACACGGAGCAGGAGATAAATCTGAACTTTATAGACTCACATTTTTTTTTCTGTCTCTATTAGGTTTGTCATCTGATTGCACAAAACTGACATTAGCTTGTGGGCCATCTTGCAAGCAACCTCTGTATATTCCTGTAAAACAAAATCGGTGGAAGAGTGAGCAAGATAGCTTTTGATGGAGACGGTGATATAACGGGACATAAGTTTTCGGGGCGGATTTACGGTTTCTTGCGCGTCCTTGATGGCCAAGATGACGGAGACGCCAGGGGAAACATCTACAGCTTGCTCGATCAAGTCCTCCTTTCCTTTGGTTTTCAAGAACGAATTCCATTCATCCTGTATCATGGCACAATGGGAAGTGGTTAGCAATGATCGAAGACGAACCAAAAGTGAGGGAGAGAAATAAACTCTTACCACAAACCTCCCCGTGTACTTGTCCTTAATCAAGCGACCGATCTTTTGACCTTGTGAGACGACTTCCTCCATAGATACAAGCACGGTTTCCATTGCCGCAGTTGCGGCTGCTGAGTCCTTTGGCTTAACGATGACTTGGACATCAATCTGAAAGTCGCCGTCGAGTTGATCGGCGGGAGGCTTCACAAGCGACGTGAGAATTTTCGCTTTGCTCTCAGAACAAAGAAATACAACTGAGTCTGGCGTGATGAAAGTGAGGGTAGATGGGAATTCGTATCCCAAAAGAAAAGTTTGCAGTGCTCCAGTTTTCTTGTACGGATTAGATTCATCTGTATTCCCGGCGACCAATAGGATCCCACCGGCGGAATTCAATTTTTCTCCATCGGGCTCGCTGGTGCCCTGGTGAAATGTCAAATCGGTGTTGGAAGATGAAGAAACAACGCGATGAACGATCAAGAAAGAGATGGGTAAGCAAGGGTCAAACAATATCCTGGAATGCATCCATTCAGGGGCAGACAAGCGCGAAAAAAAAGGGAAACAGAAATGATCGACCCCGTGCTGCTGACCTTCCAAGATTTGATGAGGAGATTGAGTCGTCTGTAGAACAAGGATACATCTAGCTTGACATCAGCCATCTCGCGTGTGGTTGATTAGGAGCCTAGGAATGTGAGTTTTCAGTAGTTCTTCGGGTAGCGATCGCGAGAATATCTAGTGGATGCGAGTAGGGAAGATGCTGGATTAGTTCAAGACGCGCTGCAAAGAAAATATACCGTGCTGAGCTTGGTGAGGGTGCCTGGATGTCGCCACCATCCCCCCGGGGGAGGGCAGCCTCCCGATACCTCCTGGCATACCAAAGCCCTCTCTGGATAGCCCAGAATCTTCATACAGGGAGGCTAACGAGACACGATTGTGAGTACGAAAAACGCGTCTCTAGTAGGAAATTCAGGGTGGAAGGTTGCAGCTGTCATTCTCGCTGGAAGAGTCCAATCCACATTGCTAACTTATTCTTGTTCAATTTAGCCCCAATTCAATCGAGACCAGATGGCTTGATCTGAATGACTAAAGAAATTATGAAAATGTTATGTGAAAAGAATGCTAGGTGGTTTACAGCTTTTTTTTTTTTTTTGTGTTTCTCATAAACAAAAAAAGCTGCTTGTACCTCAGCTGTTGTGGGGAGTTTTGAGAGGCTGATATTACTCATACGCATCAAACAAGCATAATTTTCAAAAGACACATCAGGTTGTCAATGAACAGTACACCCCTGTGGTTGAAACTTTCTGCAATAAAATGGGCATCAGAGGATTTCTGCTGGAAAGTTTCACATGATACCAATGTTTTTTTTTTTTGTGAAACAAGGCATGGATGAGCTGGATCATGTTGACCTAGGCTGACTTCCTTTTCTCTGCAGCTGTTTTTCCAGAACCATTCAAAATATCATTTTGATGTCAATCTCAATTCAATGAGAAAGGATGCTGATGCACAGCCAATCCCAAAAAGTTTGCAGATGCAGCTGGGGGATTTGGCCAATTTTTCTACTCCGCGCCACCTTTTACTGCGCTTCATCTCCTGTAAAACCCGGTATGCAGGCTGCAGAAATGTGGTTTGCAGGCCAATTGCACCAGTTGCGAGGTCAGGGGGATGGCCTGCAACCCCAATTTCACGGGCGAGGAGGAGGGGAATGGGCCAAATCTGCTTGAGGAATTTGATGGGACAGGTCCCATCCCTCCAACTTCAAATACAAAAAATTTAGTGATTTTGGCTGTGTTGCCAAGGCCTGTATGGGCTGGCGGGGTGCAGAAAGTGAGTGGCACAGAAAAAAAAAATCAACAATCCCAGCCTGCAAGCTTTTTGGGATTGGCTGTAGCTCAAAAAGGTGATGAACAACACACCTATATGAACCACAATTGAACTGTACATGTACTTATAAAGGCAGCTAAACAACCTATAATTTGATATTATTCAAAGACAAAGACCAGAACTAAAAAACAATAAGGTCAGACATGAGAATAGAAAAATTAATGATAATGAACATGAGAAAACAAACACTGAGAAGATTTAATGATCTTAACAAATGACAACTGAGAGAGAGGATACAACAAGGTTGGACAACAACAGACTGAGAGAATTGATTTTGAAGATCAGCTAAGAAGAATGAGAAGAGAAACAAAGATAGAAAACAAACCTTATTGAAATAGGTACAATATAGAAAGAGGAACGCAGACAGGATTGAGGAACAGGGATGACAGAACTGAGAGAGGGAAGGAAATTATTAGTGTTGGCAAGAATGAAGTTGATGTTTTTGGTGTTCCATTTCTCACTGAGTTGGGAGCCAAAGAGGCTGTCCAAGTTAAGGCTTCACCGGTCTTGATGGTTGAAGAAATGTTGAAAACTTTTGATCTTGTGACAAGGGACAAGAGTTACTGAGACAAGGAACAAGAGGCAGAGGGACAAGAGGAACTGAGACAAGGCACAAGAGGCACTGAGACAAGGGACAAGAGGCACTGAGACAAGTGACAAGAGGCACTGAGACAAGGGACAAGAGACCGTGACAGAGAATATTAGGGTTTTGAGATTTGACAATTAGGTTTTGCCATGTCATTACAGCCACAGCAAACAAGCGTGTGTGCAACTGCAGTGACAGGTCTGAGTGGAGAGCAAACAGAGCTGCACAGGGAGCATGCTAACCCAAACTTTCAGCAGCAGATTATATGTGTAGAAGATACATGCTGGACACAGCTCCCACTACTGCATTTGGTTTACCTAAACACCTAAAAAACTGTAGACAAGTCCATAGAAACTAGGAATCTCTGCCAGTGGGCTTGCTTGAGCTCCCTCACATTCTCCTGGAACCTGTTGTTCCAATATTTGATGTGATTCCTATTTTCATGCGGTGGGACCATCATCATTAGTCAACAGCTTTTATTTCTGACCTTCACAAGCGGGTCCAAGACCCCCTTATCCCAATGCTTCTTTGCCATTCTGCCATTGACACAGGTCTTCTGCCCCTGCTTGAGCCAGTCATCCCTAATACCTGTTGAAAAGAATTTCTCAGCTTCATCAATTTGTGAGTTGTCTACAAAGGGACTCAGTTTGTCTAATGTGGTATTCAGGATCTTTAAGAGTCTGTCCCTCTCTATTTTTTCTGGAGGGGGTTCAGTCATTTGAAAGGTTGCTGCTGGAGAAGAAAAAGGAAATGTGGGATAGAACTCCTGTGGGAAAAATAATATATTTACTAAAGATTCTCTGAAGGGGAAATCAATTGCTAAATAGTTGAAAGCTATTATAACTGACAGTTGGTTTGAAAGACCTAACCCTATAATATAATGGGTGAAGAGGCTGTGGAGCTTGAGAAATCAAAGAGGTGCTGTGAGACACCCAAACAGTCTGATTTGACTGGAATGACAAACACACCTTAACACAGCAAAGAGGTGCTGTGAGACACACAAACAGTCTGATTTGAATGGAATGACAAACACACCTGGAGCCACAAGTGAGGAATGGATGAGGATTGGATTTGAGAAGAATTAAGTAATGAGAT
Organism: Puccinia novopanici; assembly: GCA_004348175.1. Classification (NCBI taxonomy): domain Eukaryota; kingdom Fungi; phylum Basidiomycota; class Pucciniomycetes; order Pucciniales; family Pucciniaceae; genus Puccinia; species Puccinia novopanici. The sequence goes on from SMGU01003662.1 coordinate 20,755, forward strand.
GAAGGGAAAAAAATGACAAAGAGTGAAGGGAATGATGAAATACAATACTAACCTTAAGACACAAAAGAGGTGCTGTGAGACACACAAACAGTCTGATTTTACTGGAATGAAAAACACACCTGAGATGATGAAGAGATGAGTGGAGGGCAGCTGAGTGAGATGAGTAAGGGAAATAGAACAAGGAGCATACCTGGAGCCACAAGTGGGGAATGGATGAGGATTGGATTTGAGAAGAATGAAGTGAGGAGGTGAAGGAAAACAATAACAAAGAGTGAAGGAAATACAACATATATAAAAAAAATGTAGATGCCACACTAGGTTAGGGTTTCCCAGTATCACAATTCATATTTTAACCTAATCTATCCCTCTGCTCAGCCTGGTAGCTGAGAGTTCACACAAGACTCAGACTTGAGCTTCAATATAATAGTACTACACAAATATAAGGAATCTTGACTCAATCTTTAAATAGAGATGGCTGATTTCTGAAGAATTTTGAGCAAGATAGACCCAAAAAGGGAAAAATCTGGCTGTAGCCAAAGTTCAGACAATGCTTAATAAAAGGAATTGATACTCAGTAGAAAGGGCTGAAGTCCCTTCTCAAAGAGTCTTGAGATGGGGCTCAAGTGCCACCTCAAGGACCAGTTTAGTCAGAACCAATAATTTTTATTGTCTCTCTAATTAGGGGCAAACCTTAAGTAGTCTAGATACAAAGGTTCAAGTTGTGGTTGCAATAAGACTAATCAAGATGTTTGAGCATAAAAAGGGGCCTGAAAGAAATGAGTGACATTTTTAAAAAAAAATAAAGAGAAAAGAGAAGGAAGGACAATGAGTGAAATTCCAACAATTTCAAGATAAAGCTACTGTGTATAGCAGCATCTATCAAACCTAGATCATCTTAATCAAGCTTCTTGCAGAACTAACACAACTTCTGATGATGAATAAACAATTCAGTGGGATTAAATTTTTGAAATACAATCTTAATATCAAGCCTACTACTACTCCTATCTCTGATTGTAAATAATTCATCTTGTTGTTTCTCTAATAATACCAATCAACCTCTAAAGTTGAAATTGCTACCAGATTCTACTTATTGACTACTCATAAGCTGCTCAGAATAACCACTATAACACTAAAAAAACTAGCAAAAACTAACTATTACTACTAACTCATAGCTCAGGACTGATTCTTTATCTGAAATTTCAGTGTGGAAAGTGTAAAAATCCTCCCAACAACCTTTCATTCACCTGTCACCAAATCTTCAATTCAACTCTTTTCATCTGTGCGCTTCTCAATGATGAACTAACTCATTTTCAATCCTCAATCGCACTCAATCTCGAACATCAATCTCACTCATCAATAGATCAACACTCCTCACTTCGACTCTCCCTCAATATCCATCAATCACTTTTACTTCCTTGTTTTCTTTTCTCTTCTTCCTTAATTTCTCCTCACTCCGTGATCCAACTGTCAAGTCCTTACGTCTGCCTGGTGAGATTCTCTCAAACTGCTCCTCAACTAATGATCTCTTTATCAGTCTTGAGTCCTTGTCCTGTTCTCTCCTATCTTCTCAGCTCTAATTCTACTTGTTCAGCTTTGTCAAAACTGTTGGTCTTTTCCTTTTCTTATTTCTTTTTCAATCTTGTTTTCTAATCTTTATTTTTCAGTGTGTCGGTTTTCTTAGGCAATTCAATCATCATTCAATATTCTTATAGAAAGGTTAGATTTGGTGGGGAGAGGACCTTCTTTTTTATTGAAGAGGGGAAAAATTTTCTGAAGAAGAATTTCTCTTGGGATAGTTTTATTTGGGACACATTTCAGCACAGCATGATGTAATTTTTTTTGTGTTTCATCATGTGCCAGAATATTCCAAAGCCCATAAGGCACAAGACATGTGATCCTGGAACTTGTGTTGGAATTTCAATTGTTTCTGATCTCTGTCACTTTTTTTTTTTCACCTGTCCTCACACAACCACTTTATTCAACATTCTTTCATCTCATTATGACCAATTTTCTGGACCCACAAGCTGGCCATCTTGTATCTAGCCTACTTAAACTCAGCTAGAAACCCTGTGAATGAAACTCATCATTCCTCACCATATTGATCCTTCTGTTGGCACTTAAGCCCCAACTGAAGAACTCCCTGAAACAGCAATTAATCCTCGTTGATTGAGTTGCTCAGTGCTTTTTCAGACTAATTTTCTTCTTCATTTATTTTTATAAAAAAAATCCCCCTTTGACGGCACTGTTTTTCAATAACTTGTTTCAAGCCAGTGAACCTGTATTTACTCCTGTATCATGTTCCATATCTCAAACACCTCCTTGCTGCCAGAAAATTCTACCACATTTCTCCTCATCCAATCTTCAGGGTCTCTTCCCACTTATCTCCTTCCTCTGCTTTTAATCCTCACATAATTGTTTACTTCCACCTCTTTTTCCAATACTAACTTTCTAACCCTTACAAGCCATTATTCCACCCTTAGAAACTACCACTGCAAGAAAAAATCACACAACTTCCTGCAGTTGACATGCAACTTGCCTTTGGAAGTTGTGTGAGTTTTTCTTGCAGTGTACTTACCCTCATAACTTGCCCTAACCTCTCTTCCATCCTTGGTTGAGACACAGATTTTTCCAGTCTTGGTATGTCCTGCATTCTGTTCCCAGTTGAGATATACTTCCACATCGACATGATTGTTTTCCATCCATATTTTTTATATATCCTAGCTCAGCCATGGTAATTTTTACTCCTATTGTAACAAATGTCTTCTGCATGTACTCATCTGCTCACAGTACCTCTGCCATGTGTGTTTGGAATTGTAACACAAATGCAACACCAGAGGGTTCACCAGTTGTTGGTGGTCTGACCTGTGCCGGTTTTTGGAGCTTGTTTTGGTGCTGGTAATTAATTGATTGGATTCAGGATCAGTGGCTGTCCTAGCTCCTTGGCTAGAAAAGAAATGTTAGACAGTCTTTTTTATAAGCTACCCTGATCCCAGTTTTCCCAAAGATGGTGAAAAGAGACTTAGCTTCCTTATGAAAATGCAAGTAGCCTGAGGGATTCCAATTGCATTAATGGATATTTGAACTCATTAAAATCACAGTATTTAACTTCTTATTTTTGTTGTGAGTGAGCCAACTTTCAAAATGGCCCAAACCTGTGGTTTTTGAGAGCTACGAGAAACTTACTGTTGCACAGGATGACCTTGATGTCTTTGGAAAAAATTGAATTCCTGACACAACTGAATGTTATGTGCTTGTTGGCTAAATGTTTGGATTGCTCTTGTGACTAAAAACATTCTGCCAAACCTCATAGTATTTTGGTCAAAGATTTGGTGGATTGATCCAAGGCTCCTGGAGAAGAGGTATAAATACTGAGTCCAGATTAGTTTTGAGGATATTGTACATTGTGGCTTGAATATTATGGTAATTCAACTGCACAATAATGAAGGGCAAAATAATTTTTTCATTTATTGGCATATAACTGCGATAGTCTACATGATTACAATGAGAAACAATAGGTTTTAGTGTTTGGAGAATATTATTCATGGATATTATTCTTTGAGATTACCCATTCCTCTTTTACCCCACACTCCTTATAAAATGGTGTGTGAGCTTTCCAAATAACCTTCTATTTCCCCCCTTCCTTTCAGATGACAAAAATTTCTCCCTCTGAAACAATTGGCTGTTAAGGTTCACATGTCTTGTTCATGTTTCTGTATTTGCTGCATTTATCCTCAGAACAACATCACTTTACCAAGTGCTCCATCTGCAGGCCTTTGAAGCACTGAAGATTAATCTTCAAAAAAAATTCAAATAAATGGGAAATACTATCAAGAACTGGGCTGTGTCTTTTACCAACTTTTCAGCTAGTTCTGGGTGCAGTACAATAACCACAGTACCCGCTTGTTTTGGGTTGGCTGAGCCCCAGGAACATCTGAGACACTTGATTTTGAATATATTTTCAGCAGAAAAGAAATTTTCAGCGGCCAGTTTGATGTGGTTTTTGGCTGCTTCCACGTCAAAGCCAATTGGGATGACTTTGAATAGGTGCTAGGGTTAGATGCCAAATAAGTGTGGAACTGCTTACTCCATTTTTTTATTATTCAGTCAGTCTTTATTATGCCTATCTTTTTAAAAAGAATTAAAATGACTGGATGGGAGGATCCTGAAAACCCTCACTAAAATCTTCTTGCCTTGAACCGTGGTCTTCATCTTGTCCAACACATTGTTTGTCTTCTGGAAAAAACATTCACAGTCAACTTCCTTCATTTTTGGTGGTTTCAGGGCAGCCTTGGGTTTGGAAGTTGCTTATATTGTGCATGTAAAAGGATGGGGAAATCCTTTTACAAATTTGGCTTTGGGAATGGTTCCAGGGCACATTTTGCTTGTAGCAGTTTTTCCAAATGACTGGTTGGTGCAGGGAACGTGGGCAGCTAATGTAGGCTTGGGGATTTTTCAGCTAAATTTTTGTTTCCCAAGGTTTAGAATGCACTATTGACTGAAGCAGCAAAGATCAATCTAGTTAGTTCAGTCTGTTCATGGAAGCTTTAGGTCTGGTGGGTGTATCTTGAGCTGGGGGTCGATGATATCCTTTGGAGGCTTTGTCTGTCAGAGGAGCTTGAATCAAAGATTTTTCATCATGGCTGGTGCTAGTATAAGAAAGATCTGTCTGGGCTTGTTGCATGGGGGCTTTTGGTTGATTCTCCATCCAAGCTCACAATATTTGAGTGGGTTTTCTGTGAAAGTTAGGCACAGGTACATAGCCATAGAATGGCAAGTTTGCTAATCCATTTACACAAGATTAAATTCTGCCAATAAGAGCTGGATCCATCCAAATTCCATGAGACTGAGGTTCCATATTGAAGAGAATTTATTTGAGAAAATCCGGAATAATGTGTTGGAGATTGAAGAGAAAGATAAATGTATTGTGATTCAGGGTGCAAGTGGGCTTGGGCTGCCCAAGAACAACTGGGGATCTGGGTGGGGTTGGAAAGCTTCAGGTTGCAAATATTGTTAATTTGACCCAGCCCAGAAGTTTCTGTCTTTCTGGTGGGCTGGTTCTGGACAGATAAATTTAAAATGGGCGGGCCCAGGGGCCCATGCTTTCCTCCCTCAAATGAAGTCTGAGTCAAATCAATGAGTTATTTACACAATAAGACTCATGCCTCCCCCACCAAAAAAAAAACTTTCAACATGCTGGTTGTAATCCAGCTACTGTAAGGAGCTCATCTACCACAAAACTCAGCCATCATCCCATCAATAGATTGGCTTCACCTCCTTCTATTATTCCTCACAGTCTCCAGTCAAACACCACTGTAACTCCCATATCAATCAATGAAGATATTGAAGATTTAGGTGGAAATTTGAATCCTGAGCCACCAAAAA
>SMGU01003667.1:0-10710 GCA_004348175.1 Puccinia novopanici
TTGATTATGTTGCCAGTAATTGGCTGCATGTGAGAACAGTTAGAATAAAACTTTTGACAGTGTAAAAAAGATTTGTGGCAAACATCAGGTGTCATCTTCTCACGGATTGCTTCACGGATTTATTCTGCTCATTCTGACCAAGATTGAATGTTGCTGTGTTTGACCTTGGTCTTGATGATGTTGAGGGCAAGTTTGATGGGATTTAAAAATGGGGAATACTTTGGTAAAAATTTGATTTTGATTTTTTTTGATGATTCCTTAAGAAGATTTTGAACCCTTTCAAAGTCGTCTCCACCATGAATCCAATTGTTGTCCATGACAATGATGGAACCAGCATTGAGGTGATCTTGAAGCCAAACAAGTAAATTGCATATGTTGGTCAAAGTCGTTCCAGTTTTTTTCTTTCCATCTTCATTGAGCAATTTAAAGTAAACAATTCCCTCTTCTGAAATTGCTCCAACGAGGTTGATCATGCTCCCTCAGGCATTTGTTTTCAAAACTGCAGCTTGTCCTGTTGAAGGAAGGAAATCAGTCAACCATCAAGATTAAAAACAAAAAGAAAAAAGCAAACCACTTAATGCATAACCATATGACGGATGAGTCTGAGAGTTGAACCCAGACTCATCGATAAAGATGAGCTTCTGCCCAACATTGATGAATCGATTTAAGACATAATAATGTCTCTGCTGCAGGAATGCAGCCTTGTTCCATTTGTGTGGAATTGGTGTGACCGTCTTCCAGGTCACATTGATAGTCTTGAGTGTCTTCTGGATTGCAGATGGTGAGATGTCAATGTCAAAATCATTTTTGACATGTTCCAACAGCTTTTTGGGAGTCGTGCTGGGGTTATCTTCAAGCAAGAGCAATATCAAAGTGATGATGTCGGTGGTGAGCTTGGATTTCATCCCGCGTTGGTTGGTGGACTTTGATGGCTTATTGTTCCAAGCATCATCAATGATGCATCGGACTTTTTGGTCCGATATGCCAAAGGTTTGTGCAACCTCAACTTTTTGCTTATTCTAATTGAAGATTGCCTTCTCAACCAAATCCTTCACCTCACCACTGATTGGCTGGTGAGGATGGTGTTGGGTGCTAGATCAATCTTTGGCTTTTTTATTCTTTGCTGTGTTCTTTGCTAAGTTTTTGAAGGCTGTCAAGGCTGACTTAGTCGAGATCAGCCGTTTATGTATGTCTTGCATGGCGGCCGCATGGGAATCTAGCTCCCTTTGAAGATCCGTGTCCTCTTCCTCTCATCTTTTGGTCTCTTCGGAGACGGTCATTGCATTCGATATCAATGGTCCCTCCGCTGGACTGTCGGAGCGAACCTCTTCTAGGCTTGGGTCAACCATCTTTGCTAGAAGAATACCTAAAAAAGAAAAAAAAATCAAGAAAATAAATAAAGAGGAATGAAAAGGGAGAAGGGACTTACTTGTGTGGAAGCCAAAAAAATCCATGGCAGCAAAAGCTGTCCACCGAAAAAAATGTGTGGACAGACTTGAGTCTACAGCTGACCATAAAGATGTAACAAAATGATTGTGTCATCAACCTCCACTGTCTGGGGGTTGACCATACCTGTCTAGGGATTGACTCACAAATATCAAATGCACCCGGACACGTGCAAGTCAAAACCCGGAAAATTTTGTGAAGATGCATAGTAAGTACAGGGAATACCCTCCTTTTACTTTCAGAGGAGCGCTCTGTTTCACCATCCACCAACCTTTTTCCTACTGGAACTGTAGTCAGTCCTCTTAGAAGCCCCATTTAAAGACTGCCTCCTGTTCCTTGAAAATTTTTTGCTTCAAGACCACAATTTCTGACATTAGCCAATCAGCTCAAGTACTTAAAAACTTATCCTTAGCAATTTCTGCTGCTACCTTTCTGTAAGAAGAGCTTATATACGCTGAACTTTTACCTCTTTCTCCTTCACTTGTATACCAAACAAGTTGATCTTCAAGATGTATTCCTATCTTAAGCCATCTGTAATTGGGAAAAAGGGGACCTGAGTTTAGGTTGTCTTGTATCAAACCTGGTTAGAAGGGAAGAATTTCTGCTTGAATTAGCTTTCAGCACATTGATATTATTTGGCATATCCCTTGGATCCCCCAAGTTTTCTACTCATAGCTGACCATGGATAATTCTGAATTGGTTAATGGGCCAATTGGGTTTTTGAAATTGGAACACCGAGACGGTCGATGTGCGGGTAAGAATCACGATCATCGAGCATCAACGATGGCGCGAAGAGACGGGGGTGAGTCCAGCCAGCGGCCTCGGCGGAGCTTTTTTTTTTTTTTTTGGGGGGGGGGCTATAGCCTTCTAGTTATGGGTGTAAATGGGTCAGTTTTGAGCCTAAAAAATCTTTGCCAAGCCCAACTCAATGGCAAGCTTTAGGCAGTTGGGTCAGCCAAGGAAGACAGAACCAATTTTCTTTGAGACCTTAGCTTGGATTTGAAATTACTTTAATTTCAAATCTTGACCAGCTCCTCCTGAAAATACATACAAATTAACTTCCACCTCTCATGTGCATTGTAGTACTTATATATGAATATATAAGGAAAAACAATCCATGACTTCCATGTTATGCAGTACTGATTGTGAGCTACAATTGTATTGATTATAATTACATATGTTGGTTTCTGTGAGAGAATTGAGGTTATGATAGAATTTGAGCTAGACCTAGCAATGGTTGAGTATTGAATTTTGTAATTTTGTATGAACATGATAATGTGGCACTTATATACCACACTGTTGGTGAGGTTTTCCTCCTGAATAATGGTGAACTTGAAAGTTTCACTGAGAAAAATAAGAGAAACTTTTATCAAAATTTCACAGTCAGGTACACTTGCAGGGTGAATGACTGAGGCTTGGTCAAGAGGTTGTAGAGTTTTGATACATTAGTTTGAATCCTAATCTGAAGATTAGTTTATTTACCCATTCTCTAGCTTATTGTGATCTTTTCTCTTAACTCAAGTTTCCTCACTTCTTCTCTCATTTTTTCCTAAATCACTCAAAAATTCTCCCTTGTTGTTATGGTATGCTTCTCTCTCATTTCATTATCTCATTCAGCCTCCTAAAAATTATACTTAATCAGGAATCAGATGTGTCTACACTGCTGCAAAACAATTTTATGCTTAGTCTCACAATGTTGTTGGATTACCTTCAAGATCTTCTGTCCCCCTTCCTTAAGTTTTTGGTGTAACATTTGTGGCTGATTCTTGGATATTGTTGAATGCTTTTGTTAGAAAATAGCTGGATATACCAACCCCAATTCTGGAAAAGGAGCAGTGAGATATTGGACATTCCTACTTTTGAGGAATTTAGCTGTGAGTGGTACAAGCTCAGAGAGGTGCTGGGTGGAATGTGTCTCTAATCACTGCTGGTACTTAGATCCATCAAATCTGGGTTGTAACAAATGCATTGAAAACATTCATGTAGCAAGAATTTTACACTACAGAGTCAGGTGATGAATGTTGACTTATGTCTCAAAAGGAAAAACATATATGGAGTTACTTTGATCCCATTGTGGTCACAACACATTACAGAGTCTCTTGGCTAAGTAGTAGGGGCATTTGAGCCAGCAAGGAGTGTCTCTGGCTATGGAGTTGCACAGGAATGAAATGACTGAGAAAAGTCACCCTGTTGTATCATTTGCACCTTTTGTGGAACAATGGGACTAGTACAGTTGGCAACCATCCTCACAGCACTAAATAAAATAGGTCAGAGATCATTATGGTTCTTCACCCACATCTCCATATTGCTCATCCAATAACCAAACAAAAGATTTTAGCTTGTAATTGCAGTATATATGTGTATAGGTAGGAGCCAATCACAATTCCTCTCAAAACCCCAAACCCTTGGCACAAAAATTTTCCTTTTATTAGATAAAAAAATCAAATCATTTCCCCTGGTTAGATCTTTCATAAGCACTGTGTTATTTAATTATCATTATTAAATTTATCCAAGAAAGAAGAAAGAAGAAACAAGAACAAAAAAAAGAAAAAAAATCTTTCATTTATTTATTCATCAAAAGGAAAAAAAGGAGGCAGAATATATGTAGGAGTGCATGAAGCAAAAGAAGGCAAGAGACCATGAGGGGCTTTGTTATTGCATGTACGGTTAGGGCTAGGGTTAGGAGGGGGTTGGAAAGAAAAAGAATAAAAACAAGGAAAGATATACAGTGCTTAGTGAACTCAAGAGCCGAAAGCGCAGCCGTGTAGGATAAAACAGCAAGCCGAGGTGAAACAAGGTATCAGTGGAGGAAGAGGAGCCTTTTTTTAGCCTGTACCCTCTTCTTTCTTCATCACATGCGAAGTGCTGATCTGCGGCCAATGAGAAGCTACAAGACACGATGACGACGTGAGTCAACACACGAACAAACAAACAAAAAAGACGGGTGGGGGTGGGTTGGAGGCCAAGAAGGGATGTGCCAGATGACTCACCTCCGTTGCCGCTGCCGTTACCGCTGCCGCTGTTGTTATCATTGAGCTGTAGCCCGCCGGGAGTGGTCCTGTTCTGGGAGCCGATTCTCGCGCCAGGCCGGGCGGGATCGGATGACGAGTTACCCATCTCGCCGGCCAAGTTATTGGTAGCAATGGTCGAGCCGCGCCGGGAGGGTTATTACCACTGCTGAATGGATAACCCGAGCTGGGGTTGGTGGATGCGGAGGAAGAGGAGGGGTAAAGAAAGGAGCTGGCTTTTGTTCCCGAGCCGGGGGAGCCTTGGCCGGGCGCATAAGCGTGGCTATCGCGCTCTGCCAATCCACCAGTCCCGCCGCTGCTAGCCGCCGCCGCCGTCGTCGTCCGGAAGGTGCTCTCGGTCACCGCCGGCGAGAGATAGCCTCCGTAGCTTCCTGTATGACGGGAGGATGATATCCTGCTCGCTTGGGGTTGCTGGCTGGCCGAGCCTGAGAATGGGTAATCACTCATCCCTCTGGCGCCTGTGTTCGAAGAGGATCCAACCGGTTGTCCACTCCCACCGAGCCGATTGATGGATGGTAACCCATAAGAAGGCGGCGGTACTGATGACGAGCGATGTGCATTGTTGGCTGGATCGGTAATACCATATTGGGAATATAAAGATTCACCTCCATCACTAGTCGACGTAGCCGCTCGGTAGGCCTACATGAAGTACATCAATATACTTTTGGCGCAAGCAAAAAAATGAAATACATAAAAAGCCCAGGGAACTCACCACTGAATCATCATAACCACCCACTTGGTGAACGGACTCCAGGGTATTGTGACTTTCGTGAGCTGACAGAGAAAGAATGTGTTGTTCAGTGACATCAAGTTTTAGTGCTAGTCAGACATGGATTTTTTTTTTCTATTAACTAACCAGATGGATCATGACGGGTGTTGCGATTGCTGACCGGTTGTTGGTCCGGGCCAACGAGTGAGGCCGAGTGCGAGTCAGAGAGGAAGGAGTGAGGAGAATAATTGAGGGTACCAGTGGTATTATGATTTGAGTTATAATATGGCACTGAATTCTGCTGATCGTTCAACGTATTGTTGCCAGAAGATGAGGCAGAGAGAGGTGGCGATCGAGTAGGTCGGGGGTAAGGCTCATATCGACTCGAGGAGGTGCTAGTGATTGTTGATGATCGACCAATGTGGGTTGAACCGGATGGTGCAGATGCACTATTATTATTATTATTGTTGTTGTTGTTATGTATGGAAGAAGAATAGTGGGCTCGGGCACTGCCGACACCGGTGTTGATGATCGGACTGCTAGGTGCAGGGCCTGTACTGTTGTGACTGGATGGGGGTGGTGGTGGTAGGAGAGAAAATGAATGGGGAGATGTGGGAGATGTGGCACTTGGCGAGCCGGCGGAGCTAGATGGTGAGGTCGGGCGAGAGATCGCGGTGGAAGGATTAGGAGGACGAATTGGTGGACGGGAGCTGCGGATACCACCTTGAGCAGGATTGGAGGTTGCTGATGATGACGCTCCAGATGCAGAGAGTGATAAAGGGGTAGGCCTCAGTGAAGTAGTGGAGGTGGTGGCAACCGAGTTGGGAGCAGTAGCACCAGACGAGATTTGTTGTGATGACTCTTCCGGACCTTCTTCTTGAATCCAAAATCGGCCGTTGGAAACGCCCCAGACGGGAGGGTTCCTGAAGAAACCAGGGTTCAGCAAATGAGGGACGATTTGGATGTGAAGTAATGCTACATGGGATGTGGGTGCACGTAGACGACCAGAGACGACGTCGTCGAGCTTGTAATAGCTGATCATGTGCATGCCAGCAATACTGATGGTCTTCTTGACAAGACCATCTGGGCGGAATTTGTAGGTCGAGGTGAGACTGCCAACCAAGGATCGTTCTCTTTCACGGTTTATGGGGCGTTGTTGGGCTGAGGTGGGTTGAATTTCGCGGGGAGTAGTTGAGTGAGTTTGATTCTCAGCATCCTTGTGAATGGTAGGTTTATGGTCCAAGGGTGATATTGATGATGAAAGTGGATTATTATCAGGAGGAGGCGGATTGGATGAAAATTGTTGGTTATACTGAGAGTTGTTGGTGTTTGACTGCTGGTGAACTTGGGCAGCCGCGGGGTTGGTGGAAGATTGCTGCTGTGTTTTGGGGAGACTGCCGGTGTCGTCCTGGTCACGCTTAGGGATGATATTGGTGTTATTGGTGTTGGTAGTAGTGGTAGTGGTAGTGTTAGCGGTGTTGTTATGACTATTGTTAGTGATCGCAGAGGTGGAAGGGTTAGTGGCTGAGTTGGAGGTCGCGGAAGTGGTGGCGGGTGGACGCTTTTGGTCGATCTCGCGATAAACGAGGAAGTTGTTGAGTATGCGAGATGGGCTCCAAACGCGCCCGTCAGTCCAGCGTTTGATGCCCGCCTTAGTCTCATCGAAAACGTATACGGCGCCAGAGCGGATGGAGCGCCTTTCGCGTTCATGTAGCCTGCGCGAGACCATGGGGAAGTGGCCGAGATAGCAGCCGCTAAAGATGATGAGTGCATCGTGTGTGCTGCCGATGTAGCCGTCGTAGGCAGGGGTTGCAGAGCTCTTGTAATGTTCGATGTTTGATCGTTGCTGCTGCTGTTGCTGCTGTTGCTGCTGCTCGACTTGCCCGCGTAATGGTGGATTGAGATCTGACAGCAGATGTTGCTGTTGGTGGTGATGAGATGGGTGTGTTGTGTGAGCGGGTGGAAGGTGGGTGGTATGGTTGTGTTGCTGTTGATTGGAAGATTGCTGATGATGATGGTGAATTCCGACTGGATTGTTAAGGTTAGGATTCATGGTGAATTCCGAGATAAGACAGGAGGGGTGTTTGCGTTTTTTTTTCTCGTCTTTTTTTTTTTTTTTTGCAGATGCAATTTTCCAATGTGATGCTTCTAGTTCTTCTTCTTGTTTTGTGACTGCAGCACGCTATATGGTTATATGAAATATAGCAAAGAAAGGCAAGATCAATAAAGAGTGTTGCTGATGTTGTTGTTAACCAAACGGAAGAAGCAGACAGAAGATAATTATTGAAATCTTATCTGCGGTGTTTTTGGCCTGATTTTATAATGTAAATATTTTGTCTTTCTGGTAGCAGGCTGAGTTTCTAAAAGGGTGACCGGAAGGAAGTGGGACGGCATTTTATTTTGATATGTTTAATGTCGATCAATCACACGCCCGCTGCGATCATCAGCAATAAAGACTCCATTGAAATTCAAAATTAAATGTGTATCGTCTCCGCAGCAACAAATTACAAGCACACTCAACGCTGCGACGCCCATTACAAAACACTCCCTCTCGACGCAATCATCATGAGACATTCCTCAGCCTGGAACAGATGACATGTACGCAAACATGTATAACAACAGTAGTATCCTGTTGTCACGCTCATCGAGAAAAAAAGAACACCAGAGCTTAGATATATTATGTTTCATCCCCCAGTACACATCCTGTAGTCACACCATTATGGAGCCAAAGCGGCTGAAGGACATGACTATCGACTAAAACATCATAAAATAAAAAATAAAAAACTCGGCGCGAGGACATGACCATCGACTGCCGAATCATGAAAGCGCTTATCGCTCCCACACGATACATGTATACCATGGGTATCATGGCTGCCCAACGGGGATACACCCCAAGAGCCAGAGGGCTTTTTTCGTTGCGCCGGAGGGGTGGAGGTTTCAAGGTGTCTGAGGAATGATCAAGTGAGCGGAGTGAAGGAAGAGATGAAAATGATTGTATAGGAGAGAGGATGGATGGATGCCGTGCAAGTTGGCCAAGTGAACATTATATCAGTCACTTGTTCCATCTTGATCTTGATTGATTAGGTTACAGTTTGATCCTCTGGTTGGTTCAAGAAGCCCTCTCAAAGAGAGAGAGAGAGAGGGAAGCAGTTTGCGAAGTGATAGAATTACAGTTAATGTTGTACCATCATGCTCGAAATAAATAAAGTGAAAAGGAAAATGAAGATGAAACAGAAAAAAAAAAGGATTGATCCAGTTCGATTGAAAGAGCAGAGGGAAAGAGGGAAGGAGCTTACGGTGGTTCTCTTTGAGTCGATGATGATGATGATCGTCAAAATGAATTATTTGATCGAAGGAAACAATTAACAACTTAATAGGGATTAGATCTGGAAACCTTCGCTCAGGGATGTGTGATCATCAACCAAGAAGAAAAGAGCCTTGATCAACGAACGAACCATGGGACGGTCAGATGGTCAGATCGTCAGACGGTCAAGAGGAAGAAGAAGAAGACGACGCATATACGCAGAGAAAAGAACAAACACGAATTGGATCAAGTTCCGACACAGAGTTCAAAAGCTTGAGGTTAATGGTGGCACAATCGGAATCCTTTTCTTCTTCTCGTGTTCAACACATACACACACACCCGTTGTATCAAGTAGCGACAAGAGAAATAATAAATATAATATTTTATTAGTTAAAGAGAGAGAGAGAGGCGGACAGACAGACACGCAAAAGGGAAGCTTGAAATCTTGTTTCAAGGCAGCAGAAGGGGAAGATGAGATACTTTATTCATGGAGAGAGCCTGAAAGTGAACAGATAAATATTTATCTGGTCTAGTCCTGTGCATCGTCGATTGGCTCATCATCAACAACATCATCAATCATCTAAAATATTTATTTATCTATTTAACTCTCCAGCGCTCTTGCATTCCATATCAATAACTGCCAGAGTTTCATCGCCAAACCCCAAACTGTGGAAATAGAAATAAAAATATCAAGCTGAACCTTTTTTTTTTTTTTTTGGAATATCTTTAGGGAGCACCGTAGACCCAAGAAGAAGGCTCATCGAGAGACGAAGAAGAAGGACTTGAACGGATCCAGATCAGCAGCAGCACATGATCCGTGAGACGTCCTGAACACCCCCTCCCCCCTCGAAAAAAAAAGAGAGAAAAATCTAGGTTCTCTCCGCAAGAAGCTCTCTCTCGCTATGTTGCTGTAAAACTATGGACATTTCTTTTTGCTGATAAAGGATGAGTCCGACATCCTCCGGGCCAAGGATTCCGCGTCCCCAGGGTGGCCCAGAGCGTCCGGAAACCACGGAGGAGGAGGGAGACGAGGTCCTTGCGGCTGCCGGCAAGATGACGCGTCGTGCCATCATCAATAAACAAAGAAATATGCGAATATGATTACATTTATTACAGGAGTGTCTTAGAGGAGGAAAGGATATTTTATATCGGGGGATTTGTCACAAGCGCTTTAAGTTTTACACTGGAACAGACTCTTGGTTTGAATAGTTGAATGCCGCTGGACAGTGAGTGTTTGTTGTCTCCTCGTACGACGCGAAGGATCTTGCTGGACGCTGTTGGTCGTCGAATCTGCTGGCCATTTCAGCTGGCGTCCAACGCGCGTCGAAAGCATCAAAACGGCCTGCAGTAGTGCACCGCGCCGCGTATTGTCCAACCCATCATCCACCGTCTCATATTTAACCAGCAGCAAGCTTTTTCTACTCGTATATACACACAATTGGACACATAAATATACACGCGACATAGTCATTATCAAATCTACGTCTCGACCCTCTTGTCACCAAAAAAGACTTCATGTCAGGAAATGCAAGGCTCCACAGAGAGAAAATCACACAACAAAAGCGCAAGAAGAGCGGCGGGAATCGTGTCTAGACGACGTGAGCAGCACAAACGGACGACACAGGCCACCAGACAACGACTAACAAGTTGCGGGAGAGTCATGCTGTGTAATTCCCATAAGACGCGCGCGTTGGTTCCGACGCGACTTATCATGAATATGATGTAGAGGGGCATCTGAGCCTTGCAGCGACTCTCCTTACACCTTACAAGAGCTGCGAGGAGGGGACCCTACAAAGTAACCATTCTCTCTCTCCTTTAGGAGTGCATAGCTATGTGAGAGATAACAAAGAGGGGGTACCGCCGCGCGCTCCAAGGGTCAGCAGCTGCGAGCAGGGCATGACGGAGAGATCTACCCGAGAGGAGATGGCACGTTCCAACTATTATTTATTTGTGTAAATATTCGTAAATAGTTCGACGTGGTCCTGTGTTTGTGTGGATGACTTTTTTTTTTTAGGCTGCGCTTGATCATACCTATCAGTCATACTCCAAAAATGCCCATGAGAAGGGCTGGAATGCTGACGGCTTCAGAGTCCCTTGAGACATCCGGTGGATGGTGCGGACGCACAGGGACCGATGCTGGACATTAATAAATATTAATGAAAAATCTGGGGCTAGTACAGCTACCATAACATGAGACAACATGTTGTTTTTTTTTTGGGGGG
>SMGU01003671.1:0-12038 GCA_004348175.1 Puccinia novopanici
TTTTGAATACCATAAATACAGAAAAATTTCAGAGAACTCAACTCAGAATTCAAATAACCTGTGGGATTTATTTTTATTGAAAGTGGAACCTTTTTCAATGATATTCAAGTGTAAAATGAGGAAGATATCCAAAAAAAGATCCTATTGAGGTTACATGTGCTAATCAATAAAACCCTTGCACAATCTTTTAATGGCCTCAACCCTCAAGTATTAAGTCCTCATATTTTTGAAGAGCTAGGCACTCTGTTTGCTCTTCCCATAATTTTTTCTTTTATATATATATCTCCTGTTCATTCTGGAAAACTCTCATCAATGGTGATTATGAAAACTGGTGGGACTTTGTTCATGTTTTCCAATTCAAAACCACAGCACCCTGAATTTATATTAAATTTGGTATTTCAACCTATTCATAGTCAATTGATTAGGCAAAGACAAGATCAACCAGGATAAGATCAACCATGTTGGACTTTCTGTGACATACAATGGTAATTTTGTGATGATGAACTTCTGACACCGTTGAATACAAACTTACAATATACAGAAAAACTTACAACAGAAGGGCCCTTTGACCAAGATGCCATTTTTCTAAGAGTTAATAAATAAAAAAAAATTCAAAAACACGTTGGCATGACGTGTCGGTTCAATGAGGGAATTCTTCCGAGCTAGTATCATCCAGCACATGAGATCATAGTCAAGATCTTCACGAAAGCACCGGAAAAGTATCAGGAATCCTACACCCAGCAGAAATGGTTTTGAGCACTCACTCGCCATTTACCTCACCGTCTCTCAGATCTAAATTCTCATAATCTCGATTGCTTTTCCAGTATATCCAGGCCTTCCGACGTCCTCGCTAGTTTACTAAAGGAGTGCCGAGAAGTCGCATCGTTGCTCAACACTGAGCTTGTCTGACATCTTCTGTCATGATTAAAAAGAAAAAATACCGCGAGCAATTCCGTCCGTCTTTAGCGATATCCTGGTGAGCATGAGGGAATAAAAACTGTGTAAGGAGTATCTTCAAAACTCAAATCCAACGTCCTCCTAAGTGAGAGGAAATGTTCTGAGTTGGTCGATGCCAATCCCACTCCACTCCGGAACGACTGAGCATACAATCGAGTTTCTAGGGATGGCAAGCAAAGCATAAGGGGTAACCCATTTCAAGGCTCACATATAACATGAGAGGTTCTGTGATCAAACTCAAGAAACTTTCTCCCCAGATTTTGGCTCGGTTTGAATTACGCTAAAACTCCTCACTACATCAAATCCTCTTCCACCTGGAGTATCTCTTACCCAGTTTCCTAAGCCAGAGCTGACACCTAATTTTGACTGTGTCGTGCTAGTGATCATGAGAATCCCAGTCCGGGCTTCGTTTTTCGAGGCAACACTGCTCATAGCAGCCGCCTACATGGCTGGAGTCGACGGAAATAGGTCCCCAAACTTGGGATTGAACTCTTCTAACATGCAGATAAATGGGATTTTCTTTGGCGCTATTCCCGCCTTCAGGGAGCCGAGCTATCCTAACACGCCATTCCAAATTAATGCTAAGCTACCACGTCCCATTGCTATCGTAAGTTTTTCTTATTCTGTATTCCTTTTGGTGGATTCATCTTCTCACCAAGCCCACTACTAGACGTGAAACCATTTATTATGTGACTAAGTACCATTTCTTTCTGGTTGACATACAGATGGGGGACTACGTTGAGCTTGGAAGAAACGCAGAGGGACTGAAAAAAATTGATTGGGTGAGTTTTCCCCTCGGCAATCTTCTTCATTATTTTATCAAATTCATGGCATTCAAGATAAATATTTTTTTTTCTGTGGATGTCGACGGATCCAGCATTTGAAGACACTCCTGAGTCTACCAGGAAAGCCCGTTTACCAAATTGCTCTAATGCCGAACCATGGTCTACTGAGCGTTTCTCCTTTTGTGGTTGAGTTCTCACATTGCATCTCGCTCCAATATTTATGCTAGCTTGACTAGCAGGTGTGTGAGGCTGATCAGAACGAATATCTGTTTCTCAGATCAACCGAGTCGCGTCTAAAATGGCTGAAATAAATCAGAAGAATGTGACGGTATGGCTCCGCTTTGGTCATGAAGTATGTTTTCCTTTGCAGAAGAAAGCCTTCCATTCGAAGAATTTAAGCATCTCATTTGGGGTTTTTGCAGATGAATGGCCAATGGTATAAATGGGGTAAAAATCCATCGCGTGAGACTTTCTTGTTTGCTTACCAACTGAGCATTTAATCGTTTGAGCGATGACTCGACCGTTTGTTTCAGTATTCAAGGACAAGTGGAGAGCTTTATCCGTTGCCGTGCGGAGAGCAGCCCCAGACACATGCAAGTGACATTCAAAGATATGATAAAAGACACTTCTTCTGACAATTGATAAGCACAGATATGATGTGGGCACCTAACGCCAGATTCGGGAATTCCGTCGACTCCGTACATGGCGGTTATACGCAATATTGGCCCGGAGGTAAATACGTGGATATAGCAGGTTTGTGAAAATCTTTCAGACCGTGAACCAACGCAAATAGCCATACTGAGTCGTTTCCATAAATATCCCTAGCACTGTCGTATTATCATTTCGGTGGTATGTGTGCAATTCACAATTGACCCCAAGCCTTGCTGTTGTGAGAAAAAGAGCCGAAGCCGATACGGCTCTTTCGTAGGTACCCGGCGGCAGAATATAGTTCCAAAAGAGAAGCAAGCACTGGAGAAACTTCAAGAATTCGCGAAGGTGAGTGCGTTTTTTTTTCTCAATACATGGTGGGCTGATGAGCTTGTCGGAAATTTCAGCTCTACGGCTCGGAGGGAGAGGGAAAACCAATTGTTGTAGCCGAGACATCAGCTCCATATACTCGTTTGATTACAACAAAACAACCTGAACGTGGAGGGGCATCTGAAAGAGAAATTAAGCTCACCTGGCTGAAACAATTGTTCTCCAAAGCCATGAAGCGGTCGGTGCCTGATTTGAAGGCGATTTCTTGGGTTAGTCAAGTCTAAAGATGTCTTCCTCTGAGATATACCTTTACTGTTTTCCTGGTGCCCACGAACGATAAGCTGACTCTGCAATAATTGCTTGGTAAGTTCGAGATAATAAAATCAGAAACAGCGCCGTAAGCATCCTTGCCTATCCACGGGATATCAAAAATCCAGTCCGTACTGACCCTTTTGGACCAAATTCAAACGTTTGACAGTGGTCGAAATGATGTGAAATCAGAGGACTTCAGACTGCTTACGGGGAACGCAGAAGTATCACGAAGGGCATATGATTACATGTCCCAAAGGTTATCAACGAGAGATGAATGATGATAATAATATTTATGAGAAAAAATTTTAGTATCAATTCTGGAGTGCATCCTCCGACAATGTCTATTACCGCCCTCTTGGACTTTAGAAACAGATATCATTATCTCTTTTTATTCTTTTCTTTTTTTTAATCTACAGACATTCCGATCACTGGAATCTCATTTAAACAGCATCCAGACAAGTGCCGATTAGACAAGGACAAGAAACAAGAAGCAAAACAAATGTTCTTATAGGAAAATTATACTCATCAAATATGATAAATATGTAGTTGGCAATACATGCTCAAGGACTTATATTTTGCTGAAGGACTTTTTTTTTTCTTTTTTTTTCCTTCTTGAGAAAAAAAGAAAATTAATTGACTCCTGGTGAAGCACAAGAGCTGCATAAAACTAAGCAAGGAATAAAAAAAACTGTCAGGTTGAAATAGGTCACCCGAAAAACAGGAAGAAAGAATTTACAGGATAAGAAAGTTTTGCCTTCTCACCAATCCTGAAGTCCCTTACAACAAGTGAAAAATTGAAATCAATGGTGAGGAATGGGATTTAATCTCATTGCAGCAAGGAGAAAAATTTGTTTACTATGAAATTGAAAATTTGGAAATAAAATCATAAACTCTTCCACATAAAATTTATTTTTGGCAAATTGTCACAGTACATGAAACTTTGTTCAAAATTCCCTGCCAAAAAATCAAACTATGTTGTTATGTATGATAGTTGTGGGTTTCAAAGTTGATTCTCACAGGCCTTCAGGCCATTTTCAGAAATTCAAAAAAAAAATGATCTGAAAGAGGTACAGATGAATTAATTGAGCAGTGTGGAAAGAAAAAAAAACTGTATGGCTGAAAACTGAGAGCTTTATTCTGTTGGTTTTGGGGACTCTTTGGTTTCAATTCTGAAAACTTGGATCAAACACCATAATTATACTCTTTGATCTTCTAAAAATCATTCATTTGAACCACCCTTTTCTGTTAATGCAACCCAGAAGGATATTCTGGATATTCTGCCTTATGTTCTTTGAAGTGTAACTTGCAATATCCATTCCAAGTCTGGGTAGATAGATAGATAGATACAAAACACTCCTTCTACACACAAAAATTGACTCCCCCCTATGAGCTTCCCACATCACCCCACATAACTATTGATTTCTTCTCCCCACTGTAAGAATCAAAAGTGGATTTTACACACTTTTTTGCTGAATTTAGAAAGGATGAATTGAGGAAGCCTCTGCCTTTGCAAAATATCAGATAAAAAAAACCAAAGCTAGGCTTGAAAGCTAATTAAGTGACATGTTGTGTCTTTTATACAACACATTGATCACTAGTGGTGTAGTGTTGTATGATTCAACTCAGTATAATGCTCAAATCTGGGATTAATGACTCTTAAAATTTTACTTATAAATTCATTCAATATGGTGCTGAGCTAATTAATATATAATATTTAATGACTCGTACTGGGTGTCCCCCTACAACTAACTTGAGGGTAGAATTGATCCAATTGGTGATGGGGTGATGGGATTATTGAATGGTTGGTTCCAGCTGAGAGGAGGAATCATTGATAAAGAATTGTGATAAATTTTTTCTGGTTAGAAAGCAAAAGGGATTATTTTTGGTGGGAAAAATAAAGTGGTGTAGATGCTTGATGCCATTCTCTACAGGTTGCCTAATAACCATGCATGTCCTGTTGGATTATGATTCCAAAGAGGCAATATTCTATATGGGAGGTTATGATATTTTCTATTGGGAGAGCTTATGCAATATTGTACAAACACTTTGCTTCAAGTTGTTTCAGGAGAAGGAGATACTCTGACAGAAGTTCATTCAATTCCATGTCATCAGTCAAAAACCTATAATGACTATTGTCAATGCCTCAATCCAAGCCAGAACCATTCAAAACTTAAGCAAGAATCTAGGGACTCAGGAGGAGCGCTGAAGAAACTCAGTTGGAGGCTTCAATTTGGTTCAATCATCCCCTAAGAAAATATCTTTAGTTGTGTTCAGTTCTTGTGTTGCATCCAGCTCTGGTCATGAGAATTTGATAATATTTTGCATTTATTTGATAGCTTCAAAAAATTAATTCACCTCAAATTCCTCTCTTGTCCTCTACTATTATGTCACTAAGGCTGTGCAATGGAATATTCTAGGTTTTTCCATTGCCTTATATCCAACCAAAGTTTACTTGCAGTGCAGCTGCTTACCTTCCATCCTGTCACCTCTAATACTGCAATGCAAGTACTATTATGTAGAGCTTTTGCCTACTCACTGTATTTCTCACATGACACACTCTGAATTTAGTAGCATCTTCCACATTGTGCCTCAAAAACTTTACAACATAGAAAAATATAAACTAATACCATAGGAGGTTGTACATACATGCTAAATATGAGTGATAAATAAGAGAAAATACATATGAACCTGTAATGCATGTATAAAATAGAGAAAAAATATCCTAAAAATAAAAAAAAATACCAAAAGCATACCCCACCATAATCATTCTCCACACAAACCCAGTTTTGTATTTGAATTTATAACAGCTTGTTCTTATGATTCTAGATTTTTCACAAAATTTCAAGTTTATTGGATTTCTTTGTTTTGCCATTTTAGCAGTTTGGCATTTATTCACCTGACATTGTTTTTCCATCCAGTTTTCTGTTTTCCGAAAGTTTTTTTTGCCAAAAAACACCAGTGTGCCAATCTCTTGGTCAGACAGCTCATTATAGGCCCAAAATCAGCAAACTTTCGGTTGGTTTGACCCAACACGCGTGCCAATTTACTGGACAAGCTTGCTGATGCATAAAATCAGTGAAGATAAAATTGCTCTATGTGAACAGTCCTGCTGTAAGGCAGAAGCATAGAAGTACCCTCAAGTGGGCGTACCCACATTACGTAGTGGTATTGTAGCGGCGAAAGGCCGGGTCTAGGGTGCAGCTAGGAGTAGGGTCTTAAGCGCACCTAGGAGTCGAGTCTAGGGCAGAAATAGGAGCAAGGGTTGGATGGGAATAGACCACTTCGCTAGGTAAGACTGCAAGTTCTTCTGATGTTTTTTCAACAAAAAAACAATTGTTTATACACCCGAATTACTCAGATAGACCAAAGGAACAGACAACCCAAAGCAATACGAATCTTAAGCCACTAATTTTTAGAAAACAAAGGAAGGTCCATGGCACCGACAGAACCAGATTTACAAGTGGCTAAAGCACTAATACTTGAAATAGCCGTGGCTAGGTCGCAAAGGAAGGTAATACAAGAAACAGGCGCGCCTTTCAGAAGAATAGCTATTCATCTGAGACTAGGACTGAATAAAGCCCATTGGATTGGCAAGACGCCTGTTGCTTGTGCGCCAATCGCATCGTAGGCTCCGGTCGACATCTGCAATAACGGTCAACCGGTCAGAAGAGCATAGAGGGTAAGCAAGGTAGGGAAAAGAAACTGACGTCTAAGGAGGTGTCGGATGGACAGCCAGGGCACATGTCTTGCACCTTGGCGGTGACAGACTTTCCGTTGGCAGTGTTCATGATCATCACGTTCTTGCCACAGTGAGCACCGTCGGCGTAAAGACCAGGGGGTAAAGCGACTAGAGGAGTGCTGTCGGAATTGGCGGTACCACAAGCTCCGGTTCCTCCTTCCTATATTGGTCAGAAGCTTGTTAAAGGCGCGTACACACTGGAGCTCAGACGAGGGAAAAGACAAACTTGGTAAAAATAAGTGCCCTTAGCATCACCGTCGGAACCATAGACATGCGAAACACCGCTCAAGACATTTCCAACAGCTTGGGTGGCGCTGCTGACGAGTGACTGAGCCGGCTTAGGAGCTTCAGCAGCCTGTTGTGCAGCGGCGGCTTTGGCGTCAGCAGCAGCTTTGGCGGCAGCAGCAGCTTTGGCGGCAGCAGCAGCTTGAGAATCGGCCTCGGCCTGGGCTTGAGAGGCAGCTTTGGCGTCGGCGGCTGCCTGGGCTTGAGAGGCAGCTTTGGCGTCGGCGGCTGCCTGGGCTTGAGAGGCAGCTTTGGCGTCGGCGGCTGCTTGCGCTTGAGAAGCAGATTGAGCATCAGCAGCAGCCTTGGCAGCGGCTTTGGCTTCGGCTTCCGAGGCGGCCTTCGCAGCGGCATCCGATTTCGCCTTGGCGTCCGCGTCAGACTTGGCCTGTTCGGATGAGGCCTTGGATTCGGCATCAGACTTGGCTTTCGCGTCAGCATCACGTTGCTTTTGAGCTGCAGCATCTGCCTTAGCTTTCGCATCAGCAACAGCTTGGGCAGCGGCGGCATCTGCGGCCGAGGAGTCGACCTTGGCTTGGCGGTCAACAGGCGCAGTCTGCAGTTGAACAGGGGCTACAGGAGGTTGAACCGTGGTCTCGACAATGGGCTAGAAACAGCGATATAACCAAGGCATTAGTACCAGAACGCAGTCATTAAAGAGATGAAATGCTCATACCTGCTGCTTCGGGACATGAAGAGTTTGAGAGCTGTTGGTGTGATTTGAAGAAGTGAGCTTGACGGCCTTGCAAGCAGTGACATTCGCATACAGAGGTATGCTAGAATTGAAAAGTCGGGTGAAGTTGGCAGGTAAAAAGCGAGTGATGTTGGCCATTCCAGAGAAGTTCGCCATCCCGGTAAGGTTTGAGTTCAAAAACTGGGCAAGTTGAACATAATCGGTGCTGTTCATGGTAAGGTCCATCGTTTGGGTAATGTTGGCCAAGTAAGATGAATTGCTCATGAGCTCGAGTTGGCGGGAGATCTCTGACAAATGGGCAGCCTGCTCTGCCGTAGGGAGTTGCGAGCTATTGCAGCCCTATAGGTCCGCCGAAAACGTTAGTATAGAATTGCACTTCATCATGCATATACGAAATAGCTTACATCAACAGTCGATTCAATGGCACGAATAGTACCATTACGAATAAATACCGCCTTGCCTTCTTGGCCAGTGGTCAAGTTGCCGGTAACGTCACTGGACTTGATGATCATAAGAGACTTCACCATACTTTCAGCATCGAGATTACACTCGAGGGGAATATCCTTCAAGTTTTCGGTCTTGAGGCGGGGGTGGCAGCAGGTATCAAAAAAGGCTTGGCCTTTTACAAGATTGCATCCCAAAGCTAAATAGCGGAAGTGATACGTCTGGTAGTCCTCCAGCGAATCGCTGGCCCAATTGGCGGGTGGGGCCTTGGCAACAAAAGTTAGGCGGCGATGGAGCTTGGCCGAATGACTGGGATAGTAGACTACGTTAGGAAAAGAAAGAATAGCCGTAATGGATAAATGAAATGTTGACTTACGGAACAAGGACGGCGTCGGCAGTCAAGGATAATATGACAAGGCATAAAGCCATTATCATAGGAAGACGAATGATAGTGGACATGTTGTCCTGGAATAAAGAATGGTATAGTTTAGAAAATGAAAGTAGACCACCAGCAGGAAGAACGGGGTAACAGCGAAGGTGGGGCAATGATTCAGTCAAGAGGGGAGCAGGACGGGTGGTTAATATAATGATAGCTGAAGCACACAGCAAAAGAGTGCGCGGCTTACCGAATGGAGGACAAATGGGGTTTAATATTTTGAATAGACGAGTTGGTCGACTCTAGACGAGGAAGGACGAGAGCTGAAAGCAGAATGGTTTCTGAAGATGAAGCCAAGAAGAATTGGTCTTTTCTATCGAGAACCTAGGGCCGAGGGAAGGAATCAGCTCAAGGGTTAAGGGTTGGGACCTTCGGGCTCAGGCTGGCAAGCTCGGACACAAATCAATCTAAGGTGCCCCAAAAAGCAGTGGCCTCAACTCACGTTGGCGGATTTGCGTCGAACGGCGGGAATAGAGTTGAGTAGAATGTCGTGATGACTCAGGATTCAAGCCAAAGATCCCGAAGAATGGCTGTAGAAGGAGAGTTTGGAACACAGGGCAAGCGTAGAGCTGTGGGCTTGAAGATACTATGATCTGAAGCTAAATAATGAGGGAGTATGTGAGGATACTTCTGGAATGGGCCGAGTCGGCAGCAATTTATAGCAAAACAAGAATGGGAATATTCAAAGGGTGTGGTTTGCCCGGAAGCTCCTGACTGGTTTACGAGCCAGGCCGTACCTGTAAGACAAAGAGGACCAGCTCACGGACACCTGTAAGGGAAAGTGGCCAGGCTCACAGACATTTTTTTTCGCGGCAGTCCAGTCCAGGACCACCCCTGGCCCATCTAACCCAGTGAGGTTGCTGGAAGGATTCCACTGCACATTGGTAGTAATGTGTTGGAAAAAATTGCCGGAAGAATCACCTAGCTCGTGTCCGACTTCTCTGCAGGGCTGGGTCGCAACAATCGACACACAGACGTCCTTCCTTCATCCTTTTGGTGCCGGGCTGCCCAAACCAAGGACATGATTGGGCTGAAGGGAGTTACCAATATTCATATAGGCATGATGTCCAGGAAGTATTTGTGACACTCATGGGAAAAGCAACTTCCTGATTTGGCGAGACAAAGCTAGACAGGGTCGGCGATGTACTTCGCCCGAGATGGCTTCGACAAGCTCGGAGGTACAAATATACGCATCAACGGACCCCATAGAACCGCGGGTGTCCATGCACGATTTTCATCTGATCCCAGTGCAAAGATAGAGTCCTCGCGTATGAGCACCCTTGACTGACATCCAAGTCAATTTGCATGTCCTTTGGTTTTGGATGTGATGCTTTTGTAGATATTGGGTTTCCCATTCAGCCTCTTCCACCGCAAAATGTGGTTAGGTGCCCCGGTTTTGTGTACTCTGTCTCAACCTGCAATCTCGGTGGAGACGCCTTTTAAATGGCGACTCGGACTGATGAACCGATGATGAGCCTGATCCAGCAACGAAGCCGGAGCGCATGCAGCTGAGAAAAGATGGCTCGCCTCCTGCGCTTCATGCAGATGTACGCAGATCTGTCGCTGTACTTCTTTTCTTTCTCAGGCCGCAGTTGCTTTGAGGTTTGGAAGGATTACCTGCAGTCATTGGATGTCTCCCATAGCCTGGAGAGGAAGCACTGCCTAATTTTTTGGAGAGGCTGTAGGATTTGCAGGGCACTTGGCCGGTTAAAGGTTTGCAACCAATGGCCATCATATGGCGATCAGAGGAATTTGAGTCTCTCAATGGGGCTCCATCACATTCAAGCGACTTCAGTTTACTTCATGCACTATTATCCAGCCCCGATATTGGTGCAAATTTCGAATCATCCGCAAGACTGATCAATCAGGATCCACCTGAGCCATGACGAGATGAAATACAGAATGTGGAACTGGACACAAGCCATTTCTGGGGGATAAGAAGGGAGCTCTTACCCTCTCATCCAACAGGTACATACTATTTAAATATGTACCTTCGAAAGTGTACAATTTAGCTAGCAGGACTGGGTGGCTCTGCGACTCGAGCTCGACTGAAAAGCATAAATGAGAGCGGCCTACTCCCGAGTCACAGGAAGCCGGACAGGTCTCCCGCCACCAAGTTCCCCCCCCCACACGACTGATTCGAGAGGGGCACGTAGTCATAGTTGGATTCACTTGTGGGTCACCATACAACATCGAAAATGGATATTCACATAAAACATGCTCTAGAAAATATAGTTGGAAACAGACGGGGAATTGCATCAACCAACTTTGCGCCAGTATACAGGCGCAGGCCGGTGGGGCTCGGTCTTTTTATCCTTGTAGGGCTATGCGGGTAGAGTATAACCTCACATAACCCGGATGTTTGGCAAATGTGAATCACTGTCATGTGGATTAGCCTGGTTCCAATTGGGTTAACTCCACTTTTAACACCCTGGAACGTAAAGTTTTCCAGATTTTGTTTGTTCTTCAGATTTAGCCATTGATTCAAGCTGGTCTGAGCACTTTCAAGAGAAGAAAGGGTCAAACTTGATGACAAAGGGGAATAAAAGTGGTGTTCAAATTACCTAATATGAATCAGGCTATCACACCAACATATGTAAACTGGGCTATTACAGTTGCGCATAGCACATTACTGTACCAGGTGGCCTTTAAAACTTGATCTGCCCGTATGGGCTGACAATACATGGGGGCCACCAAGGTGCTTGAACAGCCATTTTGAACAAATTTTTGGAGCTCTTGAAGTGTTTAGGCTCCATGTTGATATTGGCAAGGCAATTGAATTTTTTTAAAGCAATTGACTTAGCCTTTTTTGAACTTCTTTGTGTTGCTTTTTAGACATATGGAGTTATGAGAGCCCCACAGGTCACACCTATGCTTTTATACCATGCTTTAAATCCATAATCATGTCTTTAGAGTAACAAATTAGTTCATCAACCCATAATTAAGTGCTCTTGTGGTGGGTTTTTTCAACTTTCTGGGTGCCGACCATTCAGGCATCCCCCAGAGTGGTAACGCAATATGCTGTGTACAACTGTGCACCTATATAGTTTGAACTGGGCTATTATACCTAAATAATGTGAATCAGGCCATGGTGCCTATATACATCACCAAATTTCAAATCTTACTTGAGGCAATCTTCCTGGGCATTGGTGGATGGTGTGTGGGCCTACTTGTGGATGGCAAAAAACAACTGTGCTTTCATCACAACAATGGGTGTTGATATCAATCATTTCAAAAAAATCTTCCTTCCCTTTAGCATGTAATAGAGTTCAAACAAAATCACAAGGTCAGACATCAACTGCCATGGCAAACCCCAAGTTGCTTGACAATCTCTAGACACTGCTGGGGATCTAGGTTTAGTTTTACACTGGATTTGTTCTACAATTATGGCTTATTCCCTCCAGAAAT
>SMGU01003672.1:0-13069 GCA_004348175.1 Puccinia novopanici
AGACTTCGAAGTTGGTTTTGGGTGGTGGATTATGACGTCTACGAACCCGCCAAAGAAAAGAAAAGCTTTGCTAAGTAAGGAAGAAGATGATATCATAAGATAGAAAAAACAAGAAAGAAGGGTTACCTCAATACGGCAGTCTGGGGGAAAGATTCGTAGATCCTTCTAGCAACGCTAATGTTGGCGAGGAGCATAAACTCCTCAACCAAGCTGTTAGTTTCCCTAGATTCTTTCTGCTCGACATCGACGGGATCGCTGGACTCGGAGGAGTTCATATGGATTTTGATTTCGGGGAGGCGAGGTTGAGGGCGCCAGCTTCCATCCTAGCCTTCTTGAGTTGAATGGCCAGCCTATTCAAGAGACGGATTGACTCGGTGATCTCGTCCTTCAATTTCTCGTCATCCTTCCGGTTCTGCGCCGCCTCATAGGTGAAGGCCGCCTTGGATTTGATCACCGATTTCGTGAACCGAACATGCTCGATTTGGCTGTCCGACTCCCGTAACTCCCAGATCACCGAAAAGGCTAATCTCTCCACATCCGGCTTCAATGAACAGAGGTTGTCCCCAGCAGGGAGGGAAGCATGTCAATCCGTTTGTCCACAAGATAAACCGTTGTGCCTCTTGAAGCTGCTTCAACATCCATCGGTGTATCAGGGAGAACGAAATGGGATACGTCGGCAATATCTATCAAGTGGAGAAACCATGTTAGTTACCTCCTTACATGTAAAAACCGTCGCGCCTGTATTTAAGGATGGAATCATGACCCACGAACGCCAACCTCAATATTGCCGTTAGGTAATCTCCTGGCGTGTAAGGCATCGTCAATATCCTGACAGCCAGGAGGATCAATACTGCAAATCATCAGATCCCTAAAATCCTCGCGATTTTCCCACACGGGGCTGGATGAGCTTTTCTCGGGGACGATCCATTTGTCGCCCTCTGGGGGCAAGCAATCCAAGATTGCCTTTCCAAAAGGACGATAGGGAATATCGTGTTCGAGTAAAAGACTCTCTTGTTCGGTGTCTTTAGACTCGACTATCCCAAGCGCCCTGACAAAGTGACCTTCCGGATAACGCGAGCTAGGCTCCCAGCGATCGATGGAGACTAGGATCTTCTGGTTGGCCAGGGTGGAGGCCTGGCGAGTCCGTATCCGGATTTTCGGCACCGAGCGGGAGAGAGGCATTGCAAATACTGCATGTGCCGACAGACTCGATTGGAGGGCGGAGATGGGGATCGAGGCCTGATCGATGTGACAGACGTACGGCCGCCAATTCCGTTTCACCACCCCGACAACTCTTCCGGCTGGCTGACTCGTCCCGTTACCCATCTCCTTGATTGTTTTGGAGATCGTCATCTCTTCCTTCTGTTCGGTCTCTTCCTCCAACGACGAGCCCGCCGATTCTGGGTCCGGGTCTTCAGCTGCAGCCACGACATCTTGTTCAACCACGACATCGTCAGTCGATGATTTCCACTCCTCTCGTGGTAGGAGCTCCACTGCCACAATGTCGCCGTCGATCGCTCGGTTCATCGATTCCCGCCCAATCAACAGAATCGGCTTATCGAAATCATTATGAAATATGGAGCCCTCGAGGTAATTATACGGGTTGGGTCGGAAGGTGCCTTGAAGAAGCTGACCGGATTGGATGCCATTCTGTAGTTGAGCTAGTGGCAGATATTCTTGATAAAAGTCAGATTTAACTTTCTCCTTCTGAGCATTATTTGGGTCATCTGATTCGAATGCAGAGCCACTACTAGCTACCAGATCGAGTAGCACTTTGGAGGATTCTTCTGCCATCATTTCAACATAGTCCTTGGTGGTCGAGGCGTGGATGTGCTGCTGCGTAGCTTTTTCGAAGTTAGCCCTATCATCGGTGAGTAGGACGATATCGATGTTGTGTGATGACAGATGAGCCTTGTACCACTTGCAGACTTCGCGAATTGCCCGGTCGTTGCGGTCGTTGATCGACTCATCTGGCTCGCGTCGAATATGGGTATCCAACCGGGTTTCGTTCCAAAAAATCCATCCCCTAATGAACTTGCCCGTTGGGTCGGTTTCGTTGATTAAGCTCTTGAGCCGGTTGAAGATGGGCAAGGAGCGATGTCGGACCTCATCGAGTACGGTCTGGGGGACGATGAGGTCGGTGCCGAAGGTGAATGCTTCCAACAGGTCAATCTGCCGTAGGACTACGTTAGTATCGAGGACGAGGTAGTGCTTCTTGGTGTATTTCCGATGGGCTGTCCTTCCGCTCTCGCTCAGCAGGAGTATCTTTCTCCGTTTCTTCTTGACCTCGCTCGTCTCCTCGATCTCCATGGCATCGTCGTGGTCCAGAGGTTCCTGAGAAGGGTGATCCAGCTGGATAGTCGAGAGTATCCGGAGACAGTCCGAGCAGCCACTCGACCCGCATGGTATATCGTTTCGCAGGTAATGTTCTCTGCAGAGTTTCTGAACTTTCCCTCTGTTGGTCTTTCTCAAGTATTGCTTCTGAGTGACTGCGGCAGCACCACTACTGTGTCGCTTCGAGTTATCGGCAAGTCTCACGATGGTGATGGGTGGATGAGACTGGATGGCCATCTCGGAGAAGAAAGTGGTTGTAGTTGAGCGAGGAGAACTCAGAGTCAGCTGTATTATTCAGAGTGCGTTCCATTCAAGCGCACAACCAGCACAGTTCACTCTATCCATCTTGAGAACTCCGGATGCTCTGGAAAGGTTAAAATTTGCTCAAGTGATAGCATTCAAGTCTACAACAACAACAACTGGGAATACAGAACAAACATATTCAACTACAAATCCATCTAACGTAACCATGTTGTCCATATTATTCAAGACTGCGTTTCTGTAGGATGTGTAAGACTTCGCGATGCTCGTTGAGCCATTCAGGGAAAGTCTTCATCCGCTGATCAGAGCGGTGAGCATGCACCCGGCTGCCATCACTCGTATCATTCTTATCTTCACCTGGAGCAGCCTCCAATTGACGCTCCAACAACCAATTCGAAAATGCAATCAATGACCCATACCTTTGTGTGCAGACCCCCAGCCAACGACATGACAGTGTATATGAAATTGAAAGGTCAGTTTCCATCCGCAGGGTCATCTGCTACATCCAGATGCGAGTGTGGACTAACCGGTACAAATAATTGGTGGCTGCAGTAAGAATCTTCCGTTGTTTCTCGCTGCCAGGTTCGGCGGCCTCGGCTCTCAACTTGAAATCATACACCGCCTTGCGTCTTGAGAAAAAAAATATATCAGTGCCAGCTACTTTCACCATGCCAACTCATGAGCTACACTCACAAGTTTTGCACCGAATCCATCGCACTGATGAGCAATTTATTGAGGAGGGTGTATAACGGATTAGCTGATGATCTCAGAGGGAAGCAGTGGATCATGTTGAACTTACTCGATCGCCCGATCCGTCAGTTTTTTCGCTAAACGACCGTATTGGAGAACACTTATGAGGCTGAGAATGATTTTATATTCGCCTGAGTTATTTTCGAGGACAGATGTGAGTACTTTGAAAGTGAGCAGACAAAAAAAAAGACATCCGTTCTCTACGCACCTTCCAAGTACGGGTTTACTTCGGGTACATCCCACGTGTCCCCACCGACCGACAGAGTCGGTGATTTTGGTGAGCCTGATGCGTGTGGGGAAAGATCGACAGAGGCTACAGAAGAAATGCTACCCCTTCGCTCAAGTTTGGTTGACTTGTTCATTTGTATGCTGTTCGCAACTAGCATAGCAGCTACCATACCAGTCGTCGTTCTACCTCGTCCCATCTGACAATTGAATACCAGGTGGGCCGCAAGTTCCTGCTCTGGAATGGAGTTTAAGGCGCGCGTAACCCGCTGCTCAAGCCTCGAAAACACCCCTGGAATCGGCGCCTGTTCATCCGTTACTGCATCAACATGGGAGCCAAATCAAGTCAGCGTTTATGATCTGAGTGTTAGATAGCTTTCATCCATCAACTTACCGGGTAAGCGCGCGTAGTCGACTAGATATCCTTCCTCCTTCATCAAGTTGAAAACTTCTCGAGGAGTCATGATCTGCTTCTGGTCAACTGTTTCCCACTAGACATATCAAGAACCCATGTAAAATGTAATAACGAGTTTGATCAGCACAACGCATGACCAAGTCATCTGTCAATTATCTGCTTACAACAGCCGTTACAATAAATTTTCCATTCTCTTCAACTTCATCATGTAGCAATACGCGTCCGCCACGGTCAATGATTTCATTCAGAACGTCGTTCTTCAGCGCCTCCTCCATGCCCTCGACAGCAGCCGCAGCGACACCGGTCGTCACTACATTTTCAAGCGGTTGATCGAATAATCGGAGCACATGGGGTCTACCTTGAACATATAACACCGGTTCCTCTGGATGAAATTTTGTTTGTGTTCCCCAAAATTGAAGAGAAAAGTATCAGCTACCGTCTCCTTGCCAGTTCGATATACTGACCAGCTTCGTGCCCACGCGTTTACACTCACCTCTCATTGAAGTCCAATACACCATCCGTTGCATCGCACCCATCTTTTCCAGGCCACGCCGGAGACCATCCACAGTCGGCATCCCTGAACCGAAGATTGATTGATCCCCAGGTACTTGTTGGCCTTTGAGGCTTATGGGAACTTGCCTGTAGGATCGCAGAAGTATATTAGTACCCAACTCGGGTGTTTCATCATGTTAGCAAAAAGACTATGGAAATGATTCAATCACCTTATATTTGGAAGTCCTTCCACCCTCATCGGCAAGGTCATCTTCTGCAAACCAACAAAAAAGTCCGACTTGAGGATTGTCTGCGCTGATAAGATAATCCCCGATCGCCTAGCCACTACAGTCTGCTCCTCTTCCGTCCAGTCTCCACCATGAGTAGCAAAGTTGCCCATTTCTAGGGGAGTAAGCGCCTGTATATCGGCGCCATTCAACTCATCCAAGAGTGTCTTGAATACTAATCAGAATATGGCAAACGAAATATTAATGTCGAATTTCACGGGCAGAATTCAAACTAACAAAGGTGGGAAAAAAAACAGGCGCACCTTGATGCTGCTGCCAGAAAGCTTCGAAAGATTTGTTGTTCTGAAGCTCTCTCCACGTATCCGCTTTTGTTTCGTTCAAGTAGCAAGCAAAAATCAAAAGGAACTGCACAAAAAAAACAATGAAGGAAACGTTCAAGCGCAATCAGCATGTGTTCAATCAATGAATTCATATTAAAACCGTCATGAAGTTGAAAAGAACTTGACTGCATATCGACGCAACTGCTGGGGCGGACGAAGACTATTCATCAATAAGCGTCAAGTCAATTGAAGCTGCTCGGGAATGGCAAAGCAAGAACATACATTGGACAGTCCTTTTGTGGTCTTTTTCTCCTTGGAAGCCGAATCATCGCCGCACTTCTCAGCATCCAGTCTACAAACCTCGATGGATTCAATCAAATCATATACAGCCGAACATTTTTCAATAGCCGCATCCACCGCTGTCTTGATGCCCCTCCCATTCCTCATGACCCTAATTAAATTGTTAATTGTCTGGTAGGACCATCTGCTAGGCTTGCGATTGCTGACTTCTGCAAAGGCAAACTTCCCACCTCCATGAGCCAACCATTGTTGAATTAATAAAATGCAAACCATCGTGAGCGTCGACCTGCCCCTTCCCAATTGGCAGTTGACGATGAAGGGCGCGCCCGGTTCTGCATCCGAGACGATTCCAATTAAATCCTTGATATCCTCAAAATCGGGAGCTTTCTCTGCTGTGATTGGTTGCCGTTTGAAGTCAAGCTTGCACACGTTTTGAAGTGATTCGGATTTTTCATTCATCACTTCTCGCAGCGTCTTCACCGCACTTTCCGTTGCCGTTTCCCACACCCCGATAACCGATCCGTCGTGGGTTTCGGTATGTAGCAGAATTCTGCCGTCAAAAGTACGCAACTCTGCTAATCTAAAATGATTTTGAAAAGGTACCAAGTTTGCTCAGTCTGAATGATAAGAAACAAATGAGACCAAGATTCCTCTCAACTCACATGTCAGACTTCAATCGATCCTCGAGCAATTCAAGGCGAGGACTCGAAATTCCTCTGATAGATAACACATGCCAGCCATTCAATCGGAAACAAACCCATTAGCTGCACCACACTTTCGATCGCGACATAATGCACTTTTTATAGCACGTTGAGGAGAGGAACTCACGCGTAAGACTTCAAATTTCGAAGTCCGACGGCCTCGAGCCTCAAGACATACGGAACTCCATTGATATAGATCAGAGGCTCCTCTCTGCAAATCAAGCAAAGCCGCGAATACTTTTACTTTGCATCTATAGAGCAAGCAGCGAATACTTTTAGTTTGCATCTGTAGAGCACATGGAGTGTCGTTTTGGATTTATACCGGAGATTGATCCAAGTTAGCCGCTCAGCATTTTTGAACTTTTTCCTCACGTCCTCAATCACTCGCTCAATGCCTTCTTGAGTGGGCTGCAACAAGCCAAACAAAGCCACATTGAGAACCTTACTGAAATTCAAACATCCCAGAATCACTCCATCATCTTGATGAAACTGAGTCGGCCATTGGTTGCTTTTCAAAATCAACCCCACCCTCAAAGTGATCCCACGACATGTCTTCAAAAGGCCAGGGTGAGGTTTTGGTTCAGCATATAAATTAACCTTATTAAGCCCTGACAGGGACTTGCTTGAAGTGAACGCACATCAACTACATGATGGGCCCATTCAGTCCCGACCACTTCACCACCAGCACGTTCCAGCTCATTGAAGTTAAGTTTCATGGCTGCCGTGGTGGCCAACGTTCCCACATTGCTTTTAGAGAGCGCTGTAAGATCGTGCAAAGGAGCGAAAATGTATTGCCGAGAAGTACGCCTAAGTCGAAGTATCATATTCAAGATTTCACTCCTAGTCTACAAAACAAGGAAATCATAGTTCAGCGTTTGGACCTGCCCTACCCAGGAAATAAAATACAACTTTGGGACTGACTTTAAGCCAAGGAGAGAATGTGTCTGAAAAGCTCATGGGGGGTTCATTGCAATAGCCTGCGAATGCAATCAAGAAGAAGTATCTTTCCAAGCCTGAAAGTGCCTTCCGTAGATAATGGTTGCCCGTTGTTTCATCAGACACCGCCGAGGACTGATCGGTGGTAGCAGTGATGGCGAATTTGATGCGATCCTCTAGAATTTCATCTCTCAGGTTAACCTATCAAAACACCAATTTTTCACATTAGCCCTGAGGAAGTCCCTGCCACAAATTGGTGGATGCGAAGGACCCAGAAGTAGATGTGTAACTAAGGCTTACAACATCGTCACCTGTTCTGACGATCCTCTTGATGAGCTCACAGTTTCACTCCGCATTCGGTATCATGAAGAGAAAAGAAAGAAACTCAACAATGATCAACTACCATATCCACCAAATCCTTTTCTAAGTTTCCACGATCCAGGATGGAGACTAGAGACAAAACAATATCAAACTCTCCCGATATGCCCTTTCTATTGTACAATCACGAGCTATGAGCAGATGATCAACTTGACAGGTGGGACGGTGTAAAATCATAAAAAGACTCGCCTTAGATTCTCCAGGAGATTTGGATGAGTGGTGAGTAATTCCATTACAGAGTGTTGGCTGGCCGTGGGCAAAGCTAAGAAAGAAAATGCCGTGATGCCATCTTTAATTGAGTTGTCCGGTACAACAAATGTGTAACACTATGATGACCTACAACGCTGTAACAGCTGCATTAACCTCAGCAAGCTTTTAGTCCTGACCTGCTGTTCACCAAGTATTGTGAGAGCCTTGATCGCCTTAAACCCCGGACTGAAGTTTTCGCCTTCGTGAGAAGACATAGAATTATCTGGATCAGTCATCACAGGAGCCTGAGCGCTTTCCAATCTGAATAGGTCCTCTCCACCCTCTTTGATCACCTGTCTGCGGCGCATGATTATTGCGGCGGCCATAGCAAAAGTAGTGCGGACAAGACCCATTCCACAATTAAAAATTAAATTGGTGGATGTGGGTATGGTCCGAAGTATAGAAACATATCGATCAAGATAAGAGTCTTCAGGGGCTTGGTCATTTGCTATTGGATCCTGTAATACTTTAGGCAAAATATATACGGTTTGGAGATCAATGCGAACAATCCAGCAAGTCTTCAGTCTATGAGG
This sequence comes from Puccinia novopanici, assembly GCA_004348175.1. Classification (NCBI taxonomy): domain Eukaryota; kingdom Fungi; phylum Basidiomycota; class Pucciniomycetes; order Pucciniales; family Pucciniaceae; genus Puccinia; species Puccinia novopanici. Next base: position 8,143 of record SMGU01003672.1, read on the forward strand.
ATCATGCACGAGAAGAGAAGGGCATTTACTTCAAGTTTATAACCCTCAGATTTGACTCCCTCCCACATCTCTCGGGTCGTTTTCACGTCGTCAGCTGTAATCCAAGTAGGTAAAATATCACCTTCGACTGAGAGATATACAAGACTCAGCCAAATCTATTCGTAGGCCATGAAAAGTTTGAAATGAGTGCTGATAAGGGTCTTACCGGTTTCATCGTGAACTAAAACTAGGCCGCCGTATTTCTGAGATTCTTTGATAATGTCTAACTTCAATCTGTAAAAATAGAAGATAAAGTCCATAAAATGTATGAGGTTCACAGCCCCATCACATGTTTAATTCTTCGGGAAGTGGGCGGGCTGAGGAAATGGATAGTGGCCAGTTGAAGATTCAACAATCACCTCAATTCGATAGCTTCGATGTTGTCAGCATTTTCACTGCTAGTGACGCATTGAGTAGGTTTCACCGAATCCCGCAAAACAAATGGCCTGGCAGACATGTAAATTACAGGTTCTTCTCGGGTACCTTTATTTAATAGAATAATTCAACAAATGGGGTGTTGGACAAATAGAGTGATCGAGAGAAGTCAACAGGTTGGTGATTCGCAGAAAACATGTAATTGATTTCATTATCTATCACTCACAGAACCAGACGGAGTTTCTTCTCCCAGCGGGGTGCGACTTGAGGAAGGCCAAGACGGTTTTGATTCCGGCTAAAGTGGGTTGGGCAGTCTGAGAGTCAAAATAGATTAAATTAACCTTTTAGTGAACATGTGCTTCTGGAAGGCATCTGAAAAATGCGAGCAAAGGTCCTAGATGTATTGTCGACAACGAGGATAAAACAAATTCTGAATGACGCACTCCAAAGATGTTGTATGAAGCCGATCGAAAGTTTGGAGCGCCCTGTAAATGATGAGTCAGGGACTGGGCTCGACCTGTGAAGAAAGTAATCCATTTCAGTTACCCAAATAAAATCTCAATAGACCGAGCGAAAATAGTTGCGAGTGAAACCTATCGATACCAGAAGCAAAATAGTCGGTTTTGAGCAGCGATCCTCGGCTAAGAACTGAGCCCTGGCGAGACTTGACGACACCGTGAGCAAGATTATGGAAGTGTACCCGATCGGGTGTGGCATTATTAGTAAATGAGTGATCGTGAGGGAAGCCTGAACGGTGATCAAGGGTTTGATGTGACTGGGGTAATTGGTGCGATCCGAGATGACTGATTGAGGCACGAGAAGAAGAAAATCTTGGATGGTGGCTCCTGGTGTCGTGAACTACCGGAGGGATGGAGCCTGAGGCCGAGAGTTCTTCCCGGTCGATTGTGTCAGTGGCTTCATAGGAACTGACCCAGGAGGGTCTGCCATCGTTATATGCCTGTCAAGAGGTCCTTCGTTGTAAGTCTGTCAGGATATCCTCTCACGATGTCTTCAAGATCGGTCGAGCAGCGGGCCAAGCTTTCCAGGCGATGGTTCTGGCACTGACTTTAACGGGTAATCTGAATCACACGATGAGGGTGTGAGTGTGTGTTCCAAGCTCAAGGAGCAAGACTGAGAGAGGAGTGGAATAGACTGCTTACCTGTGTGTTACTGCTCGAGAAGGATGGTCAGCAGGCGATTCATTCAGGAGTGGTAATACCCTGGGGTGCACAATGACGTCATCCTGGCACCCGTGAGCGGTCTTATTTCGAGTAGCCTGTTCTTCGGGTGTTTCCCACGGTCTTCGTTAGTATAGAGGTCAGTATACCCGCTTGTCACGCGGGTGACCCGGGTTCAATTCCCGGACGGAGAGGAACAGGCTGGGCAATTGCCAGCTCCAGCAGTTTTGCTCTGACTTTTGTTGCATTCCAGTAAGCATCATTGTACATCAAGCCAGGACAGAACTTTGCCTTGAAACTTTTGGGGGATAACATCTACCACTTGAAGATGTGGATATGACTACAGGATCATTGTGTATAAGTGTGCATTCCTCAGGTGTTCTGGTACTCAATTTTTGACTGTTGGCAACTGTGTTACACTGCTCAAATTTAGTCTATCTTTTTTAATGTTGCATGACACATGTAATATTTTATGCAATTGGCAGATTGCTAAGGGTGCAATAATGTTGAGTGATAGAGGCATAATAATCAGGTGTTTGTGGTGGGGGCATTGTGATGTATGACTTGGTTTGCCAAACACACAAACATTAAAACTAAAAAAAAGAAACCGTAACATTATGTGTCATATGACACTCCAAAACATGGACTTATTTAAATTTTTTAACACCCCAAACTCCACATGGGATGTGATGAGGCTTCTGTGATGCACTTATTGGCTCAGAGACATCACTGCCCAATGTTACTTTCATCCCATCTCATTCCCCACCCCCACCATTCTCATCCCAGCCAGCCACAATCCTGGCTTTTCCCTCATCAATTGTCCTCCACTCCCCAATTCAGGCGTCTCCCTCTGCTATGATTTGGTTATACCACATTCAGAGCCAAAAAAAAAGGAAAAAGTGATGTCGTCAGTAATTTTTGCATAAGATTTGTTGATTGTCAGAAAGTGTTACGTGATAAGGATATGTTTAGCTTCTCTTTGATTAAGCACTTAATTCATTGGCAGAATCTATTTGAAATATAATGGGTGGGTGGGAATTTTTCCTAAAGTAATACAAAAGGAACCAGTCAATAATTTTGAATTTTCATTGATTGAAAGCGGGAAATCCTCACAGGATGAAAATATATTTAATAGCTTAGACACAATTAGAAACCAGTCAATTACTAAAAAATCAACTTCTTCATTAACAGTTGTAAGAGGTTATCGTTGAAGGACAAAGATGTTTGAAAAAAGTTTGATTTTTCAAATACCATCAATTACATAATGGTAGATTTGGCCATATTTGATACCTCCTAATCTTCCTTCAATTCCAAATCTGTTTTGTTTGGGGAACACTGGTTTAGAATATAATAATGATTATTAGGGGTTTCAAATATGACCAAACCTACCATTATGTAATTGACAGGTTTTGAAAACTCCACCCTTTTTAAAGAAAAACTTGTTCCTCACCAATAAGCTCTTACAATCCATTAATGAAGAAATCAATTTTTCAATAATTGACTGGTTTCTAATGTGGATTTGTTATATTTGATATCCCATAATTTTAGGAATGTAAATTTCACAAATTAGGAAAAAACAATCAGTGAATATATGGCATTGATTGAGGGTGAGTTAAATCAAAATTATGAAAGATTGTATCATATCCATTTGCACCAAAACATCTTTTCTTGTGGAATTGAATGTAAGAGTTCCAAAGCATGGAAGCTCTTTTGTATGTGTATAGAGGAATATCTCATACTTTTGAAATATTTATTATTGTGGAAAACACCAACATATGTAGAGTCAATAAAATACTACCATTTCTGAATTGAAATCCTACATAAATTTGGCTTTATTCAGCATAATTTCATAGCTAAAAAGCATTGAATATTATTTTATACACATATAAAATATCCTTCCATGCTTTTGAACTAGAAAATTATGTAAGATAACACCCAAAATATGTAGGATCAGAAGTAAAATACACCATTTGTTGAGTGAGTTTTTCCTACTTTGTGAGTTTTCACATGAAAAACAATCATCATTATTCTTCAAATCATTTCTTCACAAGGAAACAGATTGGAATAAAAATAAGATTAACTAATTTTTTTTGTGAAATTGTTGAAATTTTATAAAATAGTTGACTGATTCATCTTCCATACTTGATGCAAAATTCCACCCCACAATGCATATCATTATGGTTCAAACAAATGCTCTTCCAATTGATTAATTAATAATTCAATGAGAAGCTGCACATATCTTGATCATTTAAAATTATCTCACCATCAATCAATGTCAACCAAAATTTATTCAGTATTTCAATCCTTCCTACTTGAGATAAACATGACTCAAATAACACTTATTGCTAGTTGAAGTCTATGTATCTTCCAATCCAGCAGAGATATATTGAAGGTGGTTCCAGTGGGTGAATGTGGGTAATTTTTCTGTGGATTCCATTTTGGAGGTGAGTTTTGTTGTATCTTGGCTGTTTGTTGAATAAAGTCTAATTTTTTTTTTTGAAATTTTCCACTTGAACACAGGATAATAGACCACAATAGTGCTCTCTTCTCCACTCCAATCACTTCATTCAATTTCCTTTTCCTCTACCAAGCCTCACAAACAGTCTACCATGAAAATTACAATGCTGACTTTGGGAGCAGTCAGGCTTCTGCAGACATAATTTCCTTGCTCTTGTCAATTAGCTGCTGCTGCATGCTTCAATCTGCGGAAAAGAAATCCCTAGTGTTCCTGGAATGCCCAGTGTTGCCCTTTGCTCTCTATTCCCTGAAAAATGGAAAATGGAGCTTTGGAGTGTCATCATCATCATCAACTGTTTCTACCATGTTCTAACCATGTAATTCAAAACCCTACGAAAAAAATCTTTGGAACAAGGCCACTGTACTGGGGCTAAGGTGGATAGTCACTCAAGTCCAGTCAAATGAGAACCTCTTGGTCCAGATTCCAGTAATGGTCATCTCTTTTGCAACAAAGGACTACATGCTGGTCGCCTTGAAAGATAATCAGCAATCCCCAACCTTGACCACAATCAGCTTCCTGAGATACACACTTTCTACTGAGGTTGATCAACATGAAACCTAAAGTTTTTTCCCAATTTGGTGGGAACAATCAAGCTTGTGTCACCAACAGGGTGGACTATGTGGTAGTACACAATGTTACTCTCAGCAGATTCCAGGAAAAGTCTGCATTCACTATATCTCACTCCTGGTATCCGCTCTATGATGTGCTGACACCACAACATGGTTATTCTGGGCTCTTGCTCTTGTGTGCAATTAAAGAGGAAAGTAAAGATGAGGCAAGTTCATATCCAATGGAGTGAGGGGGACAAGGAATGGAG
>SMGU01003673.1:0-15790 GCA_004348175.1 Puccinia novopanici
AGTCGAAAGCAGTAATGGAACGGGTTTGGTTTCTAATGATGATCTGGGGGAAAAACCTTCCTTCGAAGGTCCCCTACTATAAGGCAGGCAGACAGCCCTCATTCCGGGCTCTCTTCTTCCTGCATCTTCTGGTCCGCTGATAAGCGGACATGCCACTCAACTAATGGGCATCTGCTTACTTGCTTTGCCTGTGTGTACCTGTATCTCCCTTAACGCTTCCGCTTCCCGGAAGCGGAGGACAAGGACTTCCTGCCGGCGGGGTTTGTCGGCTCTCTGCGCCATCAGAGCTAGCAGGGAGCTGACAGCTATCACAGCTGCGTGGCTGCCAAGATACCTCAATACGGCGGTCTGGGGGAAAGATTCGTAGATCCTTCTAGCAACGCTAATGTTGGCGAGGAGCATAAACTCCTCAACCAAGCTGTTAGTTTCCCTAGATTCTTTCTGCTCGACATCGACGGGATCGCTGGACTCGGAGGAGTTCATATGGATTTTGATTTCGGGGGAGGCGAGGTTGAGGGCGCCAGCTTCCATCCTAGCCTTCTTGAGTTGGATGGCCAGCCTATTTAAGAGACGGATTGACTCGGTGATCTCGTCCTTCAATTTCTCGTCATCCTTCCGGATTTGTGCCGCCTCATAGGTGAAGGCCGCCTTGGATTTGATCACCGATTTCGTGAACCGAACATGCTCGATTTTGCTGTCCTACTCCCGTAACTCCCAGCTCACCGAAAAGGCTAATCTCTCCACATCCGGCTTTAATGAACACTGATTTGTCCCCAGCAGGGATGGAAGCATGTCAATCCGTTTGTCCACAAGATAAACCGTTGTGCCTCGTGAAGCTGCTTCAACATCCATCGGTGTATCAGGTAGAACGAAATGGGATACGTCGGCAATATCTATCAAGTGGAGAAACCATGTTAGTTACCTCCTTACATGTAAAAACCGTGGCGCCTGTCTTTAAGGATGGAATCATGACCCACGAACGCCAACCTCCATATTGCCGTTAGGTAATCTCCTTGCGTGTAAGGCATCGTCAATATCCTGACAGCCAGGAGGATCAACACTGCAAATCATCAGATCTCTAAAATCCTCGCGATTTTCCCACACGGGGCTGGATGAGCTTTTCTCGGGGACGATCCATTTGTCGCCCTCTGGGGGCAAGCAATCCAAGATTGCCTTTCCAAAAGGACGCTGGGAATATCGTGTTCGAGTAAAAGACTCTCTTGTTCGGTGTCTTCAGACTCGACTATCCCAAGCGCCCTGACAAAGTGACCTTCCGGATAACGCGAGCTAGGCTCCCAGCGATCGATGGAGACTAGGATCTTCTGGTTTGCCAGGGTGGAGGCCTGGCGAGTCCGTATCCGGATTTTCGGCACCGAGCGAGGGAGAGGCATTGCAAATACTGCATGTGCCGAAAGACTCGATTGGAGGGCGGAAATGGGGATCGAGGCCTGATCGATGTGACAGACGTACGGCCGCCAATTCCGTTTCACCACCCCGACAACTCTTCCGGCTGGCTGACTCGTCCCGTTACCCATCTCCTTGATTGTTTTGGATATCGTCATCTCTTCCTTCTGTTCGGTCTCTTCCTCCAACGACGAGCCCGCCGATTCTGGGTCCGGGTCTTCAGCTGCAGCCACGACATCTTGTTCAACCACGACATCGTCAGTCGATGATTTCCACTCCTCTCGTGGTAGGAGCTCCACTGCCACAATGTCGCCGTCGATCGCTCGGTTCATCGATTCCCGCCCAATCAACAGAATCGGCTTATCGAAATCATTATGAAATATGGAGCCCTCGAGGTAATTATATGGGTTGGGTCGGAAGGTGCCTTGAAGAAGCTGACCGGATTGGATGCCACTCTGTAGTTGAGCTAGGGGCAGATATTCTTGATAAAAGTCGGATCTGACTTTCTCCTTCTGAGCATTATTTGGGTCATCTGATTCGAATGCAGAGCCACTACTAGCCACCAGATCGAGTAGCACTTTGGAGGATTCTTCTGCCATCATTTCAACATAGTCCTTAGTGGTCGAGGCGTGGATGTGGTGCTGCGTAGCTTTTTCGAAGTTAGCCCTATCATCGGTGAGTAGGACGATATCGAGGTTGTGTGATGACAGATGTGCCTTGTACCACTTGCAGACTTCGCGGATTGCCCGGTCGTTGCGGTCGTTAATCGACTCATCTGGCTCGCGTCGAATATGGGTATCCAACCGGGTTTCGTTCCAAAAAATCCATCCCCTAATGAACTTGCCCGTTGGGTCGGTTTCGTTGATCAAGCTCTTGAGCCGGTTGAAGATTGGCAAGGAGCGATGTCGGACCTCATCGAGTACGGTCTGAGGGACGATGAGGTCGGTGCCGAAGGTGAATGCTTCTAATAGGTCAATCTGTCGGTGGACTACGTTAGTATCGAGGACGAGGTAGTGCTTCTTGGTGTATTTCCGATGGACTGTCCTTCCGCTCTCGCTCAGCAGGAGTATCTTTCTTTGTTTCTTCTTGACCTCGCTCGTCTCCTCGATCTCCATGGCATCGTCTTGGTCCAGAGGTTCCTGAGATGGGTGATCCAGCTGGATAGCCGAGAGTATCCGGAGACAGTCCAAGCAGCCACTCGACCCGCATGGTATATCGTTTCGCAGGTAATGTTCTCTGCAAAGTTTCTGGACTTTCCCTCTGTTGGTCTTTCTCAAGTATTGCTTCTGAGTGACTGCGGCAGCACCACTACTGTGTCGCTTCGAGTTATCGGTAAGCCTCACGATGGTGATGGGTGGATGAGACTGGATAGCCATCTCGGAGAAGAAAGTGGTTGTAGTTGAGCGAGGAGAACTCAGAGTCAGCTGTAATTATTATTCAGAGTGCGTTCCATTCAAGCGCACAACCAACACAGTTCACTCTATCCATCTTGAGAACTCTGGATGCTCTGGAAAGGTTAAAATTTGCCTAAGTGATAGCATTCAAGTCTACAACAACTGGGAATACAGAAAAAACATATTCAACTACAAATCCATCTAACGTAACCATGTCCACATTATTCAAGACTGCGCTTCTGTAGGATGTGTAAGACTTCTCGATGCTCGTTGAGCCATTCAGGGAACGTCTTCATCCGCTGCTCAGAGCGGTGAGCATGCATCCGGCTGCTATCACTCGTATCATTCTTATCTTCACCTGGAGCAGCTTCCAATTGACGCTCCAACAACCAATCCGAAAATGCAATCAATGACCCATACCTTTGTGTGCAGACCCCCAGCCAACGAGATGACAATGTATATGGAATTGAAAGGTCAGTTTCCATCCTCAGGGTCATCTGCTACATCCAGATCCGAGTGTGGACTAACCGGTACAAATAATTGGTGGCTGCAGTAAGAATCTTCCGTTGTTTCTCGCTGCCAGGTTCGGCGGCCCCGGCTCTCAACTTGAAATCATACACCGCCTTGCGTCTTGAGAAAAAAAATATATCAGTGCCAGCTACTTTCACCATGCCAACTCATGAGCTACACTCACAAGTTTTGCACCGAATCCGTCGCACTGATGAGCAATTTATTGAGGAGGGAGTATAACGGATTAGCTGATGGTCTCAGAGGGAAGCAGTGGATCATGTCGAACTTACTCGATCGCCCGATCCGTCAGTTTTTTCGCTAAACGACCGTATTGGAAAACACTTATGAGGCTGAGAATGATTTTATATTCGCCTGAGTTATTTTCGAGGACAGATGTGAGTAAGTACTTTGAAAGTGAGCAGACAAAAAAAAAGACATCCGTTCTCTACGCACCTTCCAAGCACGGGTTTCGGGTACATCTCACGTGTCCCCACCGACCGACAGAGTCGGTGATTTTGGTGAGCCTGATGCGTGTGGGGAAAGATCGACAGAGGCTACAGAAGCTGAAGAAATGCTACCCCTTCGCTCAAGGTTGGTTGACTTGTTCATCTGTATGCTGTTCGTAACTAGCCTAGCAGCTACCATACCAGTCGTCGTTCTACCTCGTCCCATCTGACAATTGAATACCAGGTGGGCCGCAAGTTCCTGCTCTGGAATGGAGTTTAAGGCGCGCGTAACCCGCTGCTCAAGCCTCGAAAACACCCCTGGAATCGGCGCCTGTTCATCCGCTACTGCATCAACATGGAGCTAAATCAAGTCAGTGTTTATGATCTGAGTGGTAGATAGCTTTCATCCATTAACTTACCGGGTAAGCGCGCATAATCGACTAAATATCCTTCCTCCTTCATCAAGTTGAAAACTTCTCGAGGAGTCATGATCTGCTTCTGGTCAACTGCTTCCCACTAGACATATCGAGAACCCATGTAAAATGTAATAACGAGTTTCATCAGCACAACGCATAACCAAGACACATCTGTCAATTATCTGCTTACAACAGCCGTTACAATAAATTTTCCATTCTCTTCCACTTCATCATGTAGCAATACGCGTCCGCCACGGTCAATGATTTCATTCAGAACGTCGTTCTTTAGCGCCTCCTCCATGCCTTCGACAGAAGCCGCAGCGACACCGGTCGTCACTACATTTTCAAGCGGTTGATCGAATAATCGGAGCACATGGGGTCTACCTTGAACATATAACACCGGTTCCTCTGGATGAAATTTTGTTTGTGTTCCCCAAAATTGAAGAGAAAAGTATCAGCTACCGTCTCCTTGCCAGTTCGATATACTGACCAGCTTCGTGCCAATGCGTCCACACTCACCTCTCATTGAAGTCCAATACACCATCCGTTGCATCGCACCCATCTTTTCCAGGCCACGCCGGAGACCATCCACAGTCGGCATCCCTGAACCGAAGATTGATTGATCCCCAGGTACTTGTTGGCCTTTGAGGCTTATGGGGACTTGCCTGTAGGATCGCAGAAGTATATTAGTACCCAACTCGGGTGTTTCATCATGTTAGCAAAAAGACTATGGAAATGATTCAATCACCTTATATTTGGAAGTCCTTCCACCCTCATCGGCAAGGTCATCTTCTGCAAACCAACAAAAAAGTCCGACTTGAGGATTGTCTGCGCTGATAAGATAATCCCCGATCGCCTAGCCACTACAGTCTGCTCCTCTTCCGTCCAGTCTTCACCATGAGTAGCAAAGTTGCACATTTCTAGGGGAGTAAGCGCCTGTATATCGGCGCCATTCAACTCATCCAAGAGTGTCTTGAATACTAATCAGAACATGGCAAACGAAATATTAATGTCGAATTTCACGGGCAGAATTCAAACTAACAAAGGTGGGAAAAAAACAGGCGCACCTTGATGCTGCTGCCAGAAAGCTTCGAAAGATTTGTTATTCTGAAGCTCTCTCCACGTATCCGCTTTTGTTTCGTTCAAGTAGCAAGCAAAAATCAAAAGGAACTGCACAAAAAAAACAATGAAGGAAACGTTCAAGCGCAATCAGCATGTGTTCAATCAATGAATTCATATTAAAATCGTCATGAAGTTGAAAAGGACTTGACTGCATATCGACGCAACTGCTGGGGCGGACGAAGACTATTCATCAATAAGCGTCAAGTCATTTGAAGCTTCTCGGGAATGGCAAAGCAAGAACATACATTGGACAGTCCTTTTGTGGTCTTTTTCTCCTTGGAAGCCGAATCATCACCGCACTTCTCAGCATCCAGTCTGCAAACCTCGATGGATTCAATCAATCATATACAGTCGAACATTTTTCAATAGCCGCATCCACCACTGTCTTGATGCCCCTCCCATTCCTCATGACCCTAATTAAATTGTTAATTGTCTGGTAGGACCATCTGCTAGGCTTGCGATTGCTGACTTCTGTAAAGGCAAACTTCCCACCTCCATGAGCCAACCATTGTCGAATTAATAAAATGCAAACCATCGTGAGCATCGACCTGCCCCTTCCCAATTGGCAGTTGACGATGAAGGGCGGGTGCGGTTCTGCATCCGAGACGATTCCGATTAAATCCTTGATATCCTCAAAATCGGGAGCTTTCTCTGCTGTGATTGGTTGCCGTTTGAAGTCAAGCTTGCACACATTTTGAAGTGATTCGGATTTTTCATTCATCACCTCTCGCAGCGTCTTCACTGCACTTTCCGTTGCCGTTTCCCACACCCCGATAACCGATCCGTCGTGGGTTTCGGTATGTAGCAGAATTCTGCCGTCAAAAGTACGCAACTCTGCTAATCTAAAATGATTTTGAAAAGGTACCAAGTTAGCTCAGTCTGAATGATGAGAAATAAATGAGATCAAGATTCCTCTTGACTCACATGTCAGACTTCAATCGATCCTTGAGCAAACTCGAAATTCCTCTGATAGGTAACACCGAGCTTAACTAAGCCTTCCATCGGGGTACTCACGGGGCGCCGGGGGCGCCTGCGGAGCATCTCCGAAGGAGAGGGTTACCACTCAAGTCGCATTATTGACTTGAGAACTCTGAGTTCTCAGCGGTTATCTCATAAGAGTTTTCATTAATCACCATTTGTTATTTACACTTCAATCCTTAAAATTCATCTGACCACGTAGTGTTTTAGCCTTTAATCTTTCCTTTCCTTTAAAAAAAAAAAAAGTATTGAGAGCTCTGCATGAGATCAGCTGAACCATCCCAAAAACTGCTCGGCGGTGGCCAAAACCTGTCATACATGTTACTGCCCATTTTGTGCGGATTGTCGGATTTCATCCGCATGCTGAGTCTGACCGGATCGGACACTATGGATTTATTTTTTCCTGTCATTTCTCACAAATTTCCAATCCAAAAGGCCAGGAGAAGTCCTGACAATGTACCCGCCTATTTTGAGACAAGCTGTTTACTCTAGGAAATCCAAGGCTCCCGGAGCGCAAAATAATTCTAACCGTGGAAGAACGGGAATCACAGTTGCCATAAAGCTGCTCCAGAAGAACAATGACAAGTTGAAAACGGAAATCGCCACATGTGTGCGCGAGTTTTATAAAGACATGGAAGCAAAGCCTCTGCAAATAGATGCTGATGCAAATCTAGCTCGAGGACGTGATACTTTTATGCTGGCCGGCATGGGGTTTGGAAAATCTAGGATCACGGAGATATATCACATGCTGCTACCCCAACGTCAAAGAGGGGTTGTATTGGTCCTGAACCCGTTGGATGCTCTTGGTGATAACCAAGTGGAAGAAAAAAATGGCCTGTTCACTGCCATAAATCTCACAAAGCTTACTTTCAACCCGTCTGTCGCTGAAGCCATAAAGCATGGTGAGTACAATTTTGTATATTTAAGTCCGGAAATATTTATGAACAACAAGTTGTGGGACGCCATCTATTTCAGCTCCGAGTTCCAGGATCACTTGAGTCTTGTGGTTGTGGACGAGGCTCATATGATCTACATTTGGGGCATGGTTGCAAGCAAACCCGGGAAAGCCAGGTCTTTTCAGGTTCTGGTTTGACACGAGGATGGAGGTATATTCCGCCCATGTTACGGGAAGATTGGCCTACATTTACAATGCCGAAATAATGCACCTCTGCTCCTTCTCTCTGCGACATGCCGCCCGGTTGCAATAGATGGAATCATGAAGGCCTTGAAGCTCTCCGAGAAAACGTTAGATTTCTTCCGTGGTGAATTGACGCGCCCGGAGATTCGAATTATTCGAGTCACAATGACAAATTCTTTATCATCAAATCTTGATCTGTTTAATCTATTTCCTCTTCAAGAAGATGTCCCAGATGAAGACATTGTCTCCACTTTGATCTACAGTGGCACCCAAGCTCGAACGTACACTGTATTAGAAGTTTTAGATATGGCTCGCGGAACTCCTGGAGCATGTGGCAACCCATCAAATACTTTTGCTAGACGCTATCATTCAGTGACTGCAGACAAGGATAAGATTGATGTGGCAAAGGAGTTTGCAAGTGAAAAATTCCCAGTTATATCGGCGACTTTGGCGCTTGGCCTTGGTCAAAATTGGAAACAGGTCAGAAGCGTGATTCACATGGGTAGAGGTGACCCTGCAAACATATTTCAGATGATTGGAAGGTAATTCTGAATGATCATTTGATATGTTTAATGACATCAATAATTGACACGTTCATGCGGAGACAGGTGCGGTAGAGATGGGAAAAAAGGCCTAGCTATCATGTTTGTGGAAGCCTCATGGAAGGGCGGCAAGAACAAAATAGCCAAGTTCACCAATCCTTATCAGCAGACAGATGACGACAGGATAGATGCGCTGGCAATCACTCCTGTTTGCCTGCGTGTAGCTTTTGCAATAGAAAATAAGTGCATGATTTGTTTGCTCTACCTGCCTTGGTTGCATTGACTGATGTAGCTTTTGGTTGCTTGTTCAGGCTTGGTTATATACCAATTTCTACCGATGACCCTAACTACGTGCAAGAATTGAAACGAGAAAAAGAAAATCTTTTCATTCTATGCAAATGTTCCAACTGTGCACCTGATTCTTCATCAAATCTCATACAAAACCTACAAAAAATGAACAAAATAAACTTTGATGAAGTGTTGGAAGACAATTTGGATGTTGTGTTAAATACAGCTGTAAGATCGTGCAAAGGAGCAAAAATGTATTGACGAGAAGTACACCTAAGTCATAGTATCATATTCAAGATCTCACTCCTAGTCTACAAAACAAGGAAATCATAGTTCAGCGTTTGGACCTGCCCTACCCAGGAAATAAAATACAACTTTGGGACTGACTTTAAGCCAAGGAGAGAATGTGTCTGAAAAGCTCATGGGGGGCTCATTGCAATAGCCTGCAAATGCAATCAAGAAGAAGTATCTTTCCAAGCCTGAAAGTGCCTTCCGTAGATAATGGTTGCCCGTTGTTTCATCAGACACCGCTGAGGACTGATCAGTGGTAGCAGTGATGACTAATTTGATGCACTCCAAGTGATTTGTAAGTCCCAAGGGTCGTCATCTTCAGCCCAGCCTTTCATTGACTCTCCGCACATCCAGCAGGTTGTCCTATCCAGATCATGAAAATAGCTAGCGGAGGCTATAGTTTCAGCTGTGAGTGGAAAAGATTGAGGGTGTGGCCATTGGGAAGCTTTGGGGAGTGTTTTCTTGGACTTGAGCCCCTTATCTATCCTCTGGTTCAGATAACAATCGGGGTTATCAAGTACGCGCATCTTCTTCAAAACAAACCTGAGACAATTAATGAATTAATCACTTTTTAAAAAAAAAAAAAAGGTTAATTCCTACCTTGCATTATTATCCTTTACATTTCCATTGTCTCCGACTACTATTACGGCTTGTCCAGCGGACAGGAACATTTATTCCGCTGACGCCATTCCTTCTGGACGTGATAGTCTTGCCGGTGTTTAAGCAACCTCCAAGCCCAAAGAGTTTCCAAAATCTTATTTATTTAAATCGCCTTGTTGCGTCGTCTCTCTTGTCACTTTATTTTAAACATCATTGTATGTAGTCAAACTATAGCTTTCACCATAGTGTGCAATGTTAAATCGATAAGCACTTAAAAAAAAAAAGCCCAACGAGTCTGAAAGCGTTAGATTGGGAGTACCTGTTGCAATGTCTGAAGTCGCATGAGAACAGCCGAGTGTATGCAGACGGAGTGACAGAGGAGGTGACGTACCTACTATTGGAGTACCATGCGTGTATGAGCAAGTCGATTAGGTTCCTGGAGCTGGTCTTGCCGGCAATCACAAGTCTGCGGAAGTTCTGCAAGCAGTTCCATAGGCATCACAAGCTCAAGTCGCAGCCCAAGACTCTCGTCAAGAAGCTCGAGGCCAACAAGCTCTTCATCAAAGCCAAGCGCAGCCATCTTGCCTTCGGACCCACCCATTGCGCCCAGACGCTTGCTTTCTTGCACGACTTGGATCCCCTCAAAACTCCCCTCGCCACCCATCTCCGCCTTCAGTCTATAATAAGAGCCCAGAAACGCGCCGCTCTCAATCGGTCTGCCCATAAGCATATCCAGATTGACCACGACTAAGTCACACCTCCCACCCCCCCTCTTTGTGTCGCTTGTATTTAGCCTACATTTTCTGTCCATCTGTTCCTATCTCATTACAACACGCCCATCCATTTCCTGCCAAAAAAACAAAAAAAGCAAAACAGAAGTTATGCTTGCTATCAACAAAAATAAAATCTACAGAATATCCACTCTCCCCCAGTGGTCTCCTCAAGACTAACTGCATACGCTGAGCTCTCAGGTTGAAGTGCAACACTCTATAACCAGAGAAAATAAAGTCTACAGGGTGTGTGGGCTCTGCATGCTAGTAGTTGAAGCTTGGGCACAGTCTAGCAGCTGATTGTCTCAGTAATTGGGAGAGCTCATGGGACGCTGTCTTGGATAAAAGGAAGTCATATTTGTTGCCACGTTCCTGGCAGTGTCTGTCTCATGAATGACTCTTTTCGATTTCTTCAAGGAGGATAGGAGTGCACGGGATCTCTCAGGAGGAAAAGGTTTTGAGGGGGGTGGTTCAAAAGAGCTCTTTTTTGTCTGCTTGCCACAGCCCTCTCTGACAATCCTTTTTTTTTTTTGAGCCTCAGCTCCATCTGTGTCATATCTCAACTCCAATGTTCTTTTGGTATGCCCAAAAGAGAGAACCTCTGCTACATGTTCATCCAAGCTGTGGGTTTTTTGTTTCTTTATCTTCTTGTAGGTCATTTTATCTTTTTTATTCAAGAGAAAAAGGTGCAACAACATTGGATAAAAAAACACTACAGCAGAGTCACAAATTTCACATTGAGTGTAGCATGGGGGAGTCATCATCATGAGGATATGAGGCTGGAAGAAACACACAGCATGAAACTGTCTCCAGCTACACTTGAACTGCGGTGACTGCACAAAATAAAAATTCTTGGGCATAGAGTTGGCTGAGTAAAGGATCATGTGCCTGGCTTGATGTACAAGATTGGTGTGAGAATTTTCACTAGCTTGTGCAACAAATTTTTGACTGGAGAACTGAGGAAAGCTAAGGGATCTTAATGCTTCTTGTATGCAATGAACCGTTGTTGCAGCAGTTGGCCACCTAACATGTAGATGAAGTCATTTGTTGCTGTCACTGTTGATGTTTATTGCAAACACCTCAAAAACAGCAGCTTTGGTGAGTCACTTCCCTCCAACTGCAGTCTTTTATTGTCATCACCATATAGCGCTGGTTGTAGTTGGTTGGATCCTCAAGGTATAATAATCACAGATATTTTTGTAGTCTGACTGAATGAATATGGTGCATTTAGATTGGTAGCTGTATACTTTTGTCTGCAATCAAGAAACAAAGGAGGGGTTTGATGATGCCTTTTTTTTGTTCTTGTTCCTTTTATTCTTTTTTCTTCAAATTGGCAGCTTGAGCCCAGGTGCTGGCATTTATAGCTTTAACAAGTCTTAGTCAAAGAACCTGCTCTCTGGAACAGCTGTTAGTGCCCTCAACCCATCAGCAATATTTGCCCATCCCAGAAAGCTCCAACAATGCTGATGTACTCAGCAATAGCCCTATGCCTGCCAGTACTTGCATTTGCACTGTGCAAACCAGGGGTTTGCACAGTGTAAACCACCTCCTCATCAAACTGGCCCAGCAGTTGTCTGAGGAGGTTCCCTCCTTATCAAACTGGCCCAGCAGTTGTCTGAGGAGGTTCCCTCCTCATCAAACTGGCCCAGCAGTTGTCTGAGGAGGTTCCCTCCTCATAAAACTGGCCCAGCAGTTGTCTGAGGAGGTTCCCTCCTCATCAAACTGGCCCAGCAGTTGTCTGAGGAGGTTCCCTCCTCATCAAACTGGCCCAGAAATTGTCTGAGGAGGTGGAGGTTCCCCTTGATGAAACAGTATTACACACTGTTGCTGTGGAAATGCGCAGGGAAGCAAAAGATTTTCTGCATCCACACTGTTTTCTGCTATTGCTTTACACCCCAACAATCTGCATTGCTTGCCACTTTCAAGACAGTGCTCTGTTAGCTACTCAGAGAAAAATATCAATAAAGAAAAGGAAGCCTAAGGAGGTTCCTTTCTCATCAAATTGGCCAAGATGTTTTCTGTGAAGGTTTCCTCCTCATCCAACATGTCAAGCAGTTGTCTCATCTCGACGGGAGATGGCAGCTCTTTGCAGGCAGTGTAACTTTCATGAGAAATGAACTGGTGAGGCTGACATTTGATGCAACTCCAGCTGTTTGGTTGAACCATAACTCATCAAGGGCATTCATCACCAAAACCTATGGCTCATCTGCTGTTAGCAGTATGGCTTGCTATGCTTCAAAACATTAAGAACCTAGTATGAAAGAATTTTCTTCCTCATTTATCCTCAATATCCAATGGAGAGAAATATCAGCTTATATCAATCCACTCCTCCTCATTCAGGATGAGATCAATCAATTTTAACAGCTTGATGACCCTTTTATGAACTGAAATGCCCTTATCCGCAATGCATGCAGATATCTGACTTCTTGTGCCACCTGCAAATTGGCCTGGAATTGATCCTTTAAACTTTGTGGTGTGTTTGACACATTGATCATCTTGTAAATCCACTGGGTGTTTGCAAAAGCAGCAGCAGTCTGGGCATAGATAATGCAACTAATGTCAGAGGGTGAAAAAGGTGCCAACTCTGAATTTAGCCACTCTCACATGACTCAGGTCACAAGATGAATTGGCTGTATTTAAACTAGTAAAAAGTTTTTCTGAAGTTGGAACAGGGTGGACAGTGCTTTTTGGTCCATTGTGTTGATAATAGCCTGGAAAATAAGAACTCAAAGTTGGTAATCAACAAATTTGATATTTGCTGGAGTCAATAATAGTTACCTTAAAGGGTAATGGTGGGTTTTTTTTGGATTGGAGATTGCTCATATTGTGGTTTAATAGTCTCCACAAGCTTAGTGATGAATGGACCAAGAAAATCAAGACACATGCTCTTGACTGCATTAGAATCTGCAGAGGCCTTGCTCAATTCAAGTAAACAAATCCAAAAGGAATCCAACAATGCAACAGGGAGGAAACAAGGCAAAAATATGAATCTTGAATTGTTTCTGGAAATGAGGCATGACTGGTATGGAGCATTTGGCACTTACAATTGTCTTGCAGAACAGTCCCAACATGAACTCAGCAACAGGCCAATCCAGAAGGAAAAGAAAATTGATCAAATCTTCCACTAGTTTATTGCATCATCTCAACATCAGACTCATCCAACAAGTTCTACCTCGTTGGACACGCAAGCGTCAGACTCAGCTGTCCAACATGGGAGTTTTTGGACATCTCTGTCCAATTAGCTGACCTGTCAAACACCACAATCCAACAGGTAGTAACTTGTCTGATGTCTACTTGGGCAAGGCTGTCCAACCATTTGGCCCAAGAACTGCTTGAGACACACTGCCCGACTACAGTGCACTGCCCAACTACAGTGTGGTCTTGCAAGTCCAACAAGTGGTTGCGCGCTGCTGCTTGAGAACCTGCTGGGCAGAAATGTCTGAGTTCTGCTTGAACAGAGGGATCTGATGGGTGGGTTTGACCACCCAACAGACACCTATGTCCAAAATCTGGTTGGAAATGCCTATCCGGGCTCTTGTCGGAAAGGCATGTCTGAGGGGATAATCCATGCAGTGTGGTCTTAGATCCTTCTCCTTGCATGGGTCATTTTCCTGTTCAATCAAATCAAATTAATCCAATAGATGTAAATTCCTGCACACAGTTGAATCCCCTCTTGAGAGAAGCTCCAGTCTCCTTTCAATGGAAGAATCTTGCACCATAGGTAGGAACAACCCCAAATCTTCAGGAATGATTTGAGAAGAATCTTGTCCACTTGTCTTTTCCTGGCCAAGAGCAGGTATAACTATAGGCTGCTCAAGATGTCACCAAGATGGCTTTCTGGAACCCACTTGCTGCATATCAAAGCACAGCAAACAGGTTTCCTGAAACATCAGATATCACTGCTACAAATTTGGCAAGCATACTCCTCAAAATTTATCAGCCAAAGGATTGAGGTCTATGTGATGTGCAAGGGCTTGCACAGCTACACTCCAAGCAAATCAAACTTGATTAATCTTATCCTAGCAGAGCTAGGCTAAAAACAATTCAACATTGGTTGAAAGAAGCTTATTTAATATGACTTGAAGAGTGAGACCTGGGATATACATCAAATCAATTTCTTTCAACCAATAGGTAGGGTGCAGCCCAGATTTACGATGTTGAACTCAGCCAAGCAGGCTGTCTGGCAGTGAGCTCATCAGCTGAAACTCCTGGTTTGCTTGCAAGATTTGACCCACACAAGTCTTAGCCAAGCAATATTTTCACAGGTTGTCCCTGGTAGGATCTTTTGGTAATAATGTGCAGATATCACAGAATTAAAAGAGATCAAGGAACAAAAAAAAATGGAAAAATGGAAAAATGGAAAAATGGAAAAATGGAAAAATAATATAAAAAATGGAAAAAGATAAAAAAGATAAAAAAGATAAAAAAGATAAAAAAGATAAAAAAGATAAAAAAGATAAATAAGATAAAAAAGATAAAAAAGATAAAAAAGATAAAAAAGATAAAAAAGATAAAAAAGATAAAAAAGATAAAAAAGATAAAAAAAGATAAAAAAAGATAAAAAAAAGATAAAAAAAGATAAAAAAAGATAAAAAAGAAAGAAGAACAAAAACAAGGGAAAATGGACAAGGACAGGAGGGGAGATAGAGTTATGGAAGCCCAAGACAACAGAAAATAAAATAATTCAAAGGGAATGAATAAAAGGAATGAGTAGAAAGGGAAACACTGAAACAGACACCAACACAAAGTAAGCAAGAGAAAACAGACTTCTGAACTACTTCCAAACTTACAACAGCACAGATATAGAGGAGAATCAACACTTAGAAACTGGAATTCACACTGTTAGTTGGAGCGCGGGAGCTCCTTTGGGACAAAGTGAAAGAGCGCAGACGACTAGGAGAAAAGAACTTAGGGAAGGAGGATTTTGTGCGAGGCAAGCGGAAGTGTAATTTTTTAATGACCTTGTTTACATTCGATAGGACTCGAATGTTTTGATCAAGCTCATATTTATCTGCATCATTGTCTTCAAAGACCGATGGGAGAATGTCTGACTGGCAAGGGGGGCACTCGGGGGCTGCCCTCTTGGGAACCAGGTACATAGAGAAACCATCGAGTGAGTAAAGATTCATTGAAGAAGACATCCTCTTGAGTTCTGCAACAAAGGAAAATACAAGCTTGAAAGGTGCTAGAGGAGAGGGTTAGCGGGAAAACTGCTGCAAGGGGAAATGGGTTGAGTTTGTTTTGGTGAGTTGTGCAGAGCTGGCAATTCAATTGGGACAAGTCATCCATGCCATGAACGTCGAGCGGCTAGTAAAGCTCTTGAGCCACACAAAACTACGTCAGACAAAGCCAAAACCAAGTCTTACGTCCACCGATGAACAACAGACGACAGATAACCCTATCATCTCAAACGGCACCGGTGACCCAAATCATGCCACCGATGGCCAGTCTCCCGATAGCTCAATCCATCTCAACGGCGCGTCCAATAGCAGCACTCTTACTGTTGATCACACACCATTGCCCCAGGACTTCTCTGAGCTTCTCGTTTGACCAGACGGTATGACCATTGTGGAACTACTCTGGGGAGAGATAGAGCTTGGAAGGGAAATAGACAAGATACACTAGTAATAATGTAAGTTGTGACTAAGGGTGCTGATATAAGAGCTGCCTTCCTATCTAATGCTGAGTCTTGGGAGAGTTGCACTAAGAAAAATAAAGAATATAAAGGGTGTGGCTAATTCTGACAGTTCTTAGTGTAGGGGATTTGTTACTTCTGAGCAAGTTTGGGGCCACTCAGGAGGAGGTTGAGGAGGAAGTGTGGGGGAATGGTTCTGTGAGTAATCTCAAATCTGGGAAATCTGGGGTTCAATGAGTTGCTAACAATCTGGTTA
>SMGU01003674.1:0-19757 GCA_004348175.1 Puccinia novopanici
GCCGAGAGTGGGTCCTTCTCACGATGGTTGGGCAGCACAGAACAAGAGGAATAAACATACTGTTTGTTCCTGGCGATAAAAACCAACGAGGCCGTTTGATTGATTGATCGGCCACCTACAAGATTACAAGGGTCGTCCTCGCCGTTCAATCCATGAATTAGCCGCCTACCGTAGTGCCGTTGTTTGGAATGAGCCTTAACAGCAAAATGAACCCACCCACTTACCAGCTTGAGGGTGGGTGATTAGCAGAAAATAAGAGGAATGAACATACTCAGCTTTTGTTCCTGGCAATTAGAAGTTGACTTCCTAGGAGGTGTAGAGGATAGCTAATCAGCCCCTAAGTGGAAACAGCAGAGAAGAAAAGAAATGTACGAACTTTTTTTTGTTCTTACTGATAGAGGTAAGGGCAGTGGTTTTGGATCCATCTGTTTGCGCCGGAAAATCTGTGCTTGCCTGAAGAGTAGGGTTCCCTTCTTCACCCAAAAGTTATGGCCATCTGGGCGATTGTTTTGGACATCGTCATCTCTTCCTTTTATTCGATCTCTTGCCCCAACGACGAGACCGCCAATCCTGGGTCCGGGTATTCAGCTGCACCCACGACATCGTCCGTCGAAGATTTTTTCAACTTAGTCCTTGGTGGTCGAGGCGTGGATGTGGTGCTGCGTAGCTTTTTCGAAGCTAGCCCTATCATCGGTGAGCAGGACAACATCAAGGTTGTGTGATGAAAGATGGGCCTTGTACCACTTGCAGACTTCGCGGATTGCCCGGTCGTTGCGGTCGTTGATCGACTCATCTGGCTCGCGTCGAATATGGGTATCCAACCGGGTTTCGTTCCAAAAAATCCATCCCCTAATGAACTTACTCGTTGGGTGGTTTCGTCGATCAAGCTTTTGAGCCGGTTGAAGATTGGCAAGGAGCGATGTCGGACCTCATCGAGTACGGTCTGAGGGACGATGAGGTCGGTGCCGAAGGTGAATGCTTCTAATAGGTCAATCTGTCGGAGGACTACGTTAGTATCGAGGACAAGGTAGTGCTTCTGAGTGTATTTCCGATGGCCTGTCCTTCCGCTCTCGCTCAGCAGGAGTATCTTTCTTCGTTTCTTCTTGACCTCGCTCGTCTCCTCGATCTCCATGGCATCGTCCTGGTCCAGAGGTTCCTGAGAAGGGTGATCCAGCTGGATAGTCGAGAGTATCCGGAGACAGTCCGAGCAGCCACTTGACCCACATGGTATATCCTTTTGCAGGTAATGTTCTCTGCAGAGTTTCTGGACTTTCCCTCTGTTGGTCTTTCTCAAGTATTGCTTCTGAGTGACTGCGGCAGCACCACTACTGTGTCGGTTCGCGTTACCGGTCAGCTTCACAACGGTGATGGGTGGATGAGACTGGATGGCCATCTCGGAGAAGAAAGTGGTTGTAGTTGAGCGAGGAGAACTCAGAGTCAGCTGTATTATTCAGAGTGCGTGTCATCTGCTACATCCAGATCCGAGTGTGGACTAACCGGTACAAATAATTGGTGGCTGCAGTAAGAATCTTCCGTTGTTTCTCGCTGCCAGGTTTGGCGGCGTCAGCTCTCAACTTGAAATCATACACCGCCTTGCGTCTTGAGAAAAAAAATATATCAGTGCCAGCTACTTTCACCATGCCAACTCATGAGCTACACTTTGGCTCACGAGGATTGAGCTGAGGGCCTTGGTTTCGTTCTTCAGTTGCAGCCACACCAGATTGCAGAGAGGAGCCAGAGCGAAAGATAGGAAGTGCTTTTGGTTCCAATTCCTGACTGGCTTCCTCAATGCGCCCACTCGCAGAGCCTGTGGTCAATGCGCTGGTTGAACGAAGCACCAATCAGCTGCCCATAGCTGCCCGTATGTTGAGGCAACCTGCCGGTACCAGGAAGAGAGTACAAGGCTTGAACAACTCAAACGGCAGTCGACCAACAGAGAGCGTATCAATATGTTCCAAATCCTGCACCGGCTTTGGAGTGAGAGAAACCATCCAGACAGACCGTTTCATCTTAGAAGACAACACGGTGGACGTGGCCATTGAAGATTTGGTCTTGGAGAGGTGACCAGCTAGTGCTAGTAAACTTGTGACTGCGGTCAACCTCCACCTCGACATACGTGCCGGCGGGAGGCGGTAGATTTAATATGCGAGCGGGGTTTTCACAACATCGAAGGGTTATGTCCTCTAAAGTTAGTTTAGCTTGGCTGATGGCGGAGAGAAGGAGTTGGATGCATTCTTCATAACCATCTCCTGGGAGATATGGTTTCCCTAGTTCTTCAGCCAACTCAAACGGCAGTCAACTAACAGAGAGCGTATCAATATGCTCCAAATTCCCAAATCGCCTCCTGATCTTCAATTGTTGGTAGGTACTGAGCCTGAGGATACATTGACTGATTCAGAAACAATGTGTAGATGGTCACGTCAGCGGTGACTTTCAATCCTTTTTGTTTGCTAAGACATATCAATTCAATATCCGCTGCCGTGCGAACATCGAGGACATGAATGCTACGATTGTGAAGACTGGCGAAAAGGAGGATGGAGGCGAGGTTCGTGGTTTTCGCGGCGGTCAAGATTGGCTTGTCTAGTGGCCAATGGTTGAAGTGGGCAGCGATAGCGACGGCCTGATTGGCTCCGTTCCAGTCACGCTCGAATGGTAGCATCAGAGCACTGGTCAAACCAATATCCGGTCCATCAAGAGAATTGACATTGTGGGGGGTGGCAGCAACGACGAAGCCGTCGTTACAATGGGCCAGGTCGAAATGGATGATTTGACCAGGGCCAAAGTCTTGCTGTCATCGATACACCCACCAGCGCCGTTCCCGGAGACCATAAGAGTAAGGAAACCCGCTTTGACAGCGGTCGCCGTAGTTTGCTCTAGAGAATCGGAGTTCGACGCAACTAGGGCATTGACAAAGCAAGCCGAGTCCACGAGACCAGGGACCTTGATAGTTCGATGTGAAGATTTGGCGTCGATGGAGCTAATTGAGAGGGTAGGGTATCTGGCAAGACCCTTGATCAAGATTTTGGCGTATTTGACGTTGGTGATGAGGGGAATGGCATGGTCGATGGCCGTTCTTCGGGCTCGATAACCCAAAGATATATGCTGCTGTGGTCGCCTGAACCTGTTTCGGGAGGGTAGATTGATGAATAGGTCAACTTTGCCTTGCTTGAGATGATCAATCAGAGAGTATTCCGCCTTCTGCCCTTTGGCTTCTTCTTGAGACGAGAAGGCTTCCAAAAATTTACACGGAATGCCGTGTTCCTAATTTTGGATTGAATTTCGCATGGGTAAAGCTGTACCACGTACGAAAGGGAAACTGATGTCTAGAAACTTACGGTAATGAAATCATTGGTTCCGGCGGTACCATAAATCGTGTACCCAAGTCGATGTAACCGTTGTACCGAAGGTAACATCTCTAGCTTGTCAGCGTAAGCTCCGATAGAGAAAAGCACACTCTTTTTTGGAAGCCTGACATTCGTGGCCAAGATAGCTTTAAGGTAAGCTTCGTATTTATCTTTGCCAAAGCATGCAACTTCTCCCGTCGAAGACATCTCAACACCCAAGACCGGATCGGCGCCGGCGAGACGAGAGAAGCTAAATTGTGGAGCCTTAACCCCAACGTAATCTTTGGGCATGGTTGATGTGGGATATGGCTGGACGGGGAAGCCCATCATCACGTCTGTCGCCATGGCCACAGCGTCGATACCTGTAACTTTCGAGACGAACGGGAAGGACCGAGAGGCCCGAACATTGCATTCGATCACCTAAATAGAAAAGGTGGGTGAGCAAAATGAAACTTGTAGGGGAGAAAATGAGTTGACTGACCTTGATGTCGTTGTTTTTGGCAATAAATTGAATGTTGAAGGGTCCCGTGATGTTGAGTGCATTGCCGATTTTCTCGGTCGCAATTTCAATCCTTCGCACCGTCTCTGGATCAAGATCCTGAGGCGGTAGAATCAGAGTAGCATCGCCTGAATGTACCCCGGCGTTTTCCACGTGCTCGCAGACATAATGCATGACCAATTTTCCGTGGCGAGCCACGGCATCCATCTCGATCTCTTTCGCCCCTTCGATGTATTTAGTGACTACGACTGGATACTCGCGCGAAACTTGTGTGGCTTGGGCTAGGTAGGCAGACAGGTCATCTGCAGAGTATGCGACATTCATGGCGGCACCGGACAAGACATAAGACGGCCTGACAAGGACTGGATAGCCCACGGTTTCACAGAAGAGGTGGGCTTCTTCAATAGTCGTGAGTTCTTTCCACCTAGGCTGATCCACACCGATCTTGTCAAGCATTCGAGAGAATTTGTATCGGTTCTCAGCGTTATCGATCATTTCGGGAGAGGTTCCGAAAATTTTGACATTCTGTCGGTGCAGCGGCAATGCGATGTTGTTGGGAGTTTGCCCACCCATGGAAATGATGACTCCGCTTGATTTTTCCAGGTCGTAGATGTCAAGGACTGTCTCAAGGCTGATGTTTTCAAAGTACAGTCGATCTGCCTCATCAAAATCGGTGGACACTGTTTCTGGATTGTAGTTGACCATCACGGTACGTAATCCACGACCCCGTAGTGTTCGAATTGCTCGCACTGCACACCAATCAAATTCAACGGAGGAGCCGATGCGATAAACACCCGACCCCAAAACAATAATCCCCCTATCATCAAAAGTGACGTCGTGTTCTGTTGCGTTGTAAGATGTGAACAGATAATTTGTGAAGGCCGGGAACTCTGCAGCCACGGTGTCGATTTGCTTGACAAAGGGCATGATGCCGAATTCTAGACGCAGTCGACGAATGGCCAACTCGTTGGAGTTTAAGAATCTGGCGAGTTGATGATCCGAGAAACCGAGTTGCTTGGTGTAACGAAGCAAGTTGAGGGGGAAATTCGAGGCGTGGTATCTTCTGACTATCTTCTCCATGGTGACCAGGTGTTTAAGCTTATTAAGGAACCACTTATCGATTCGCGATATTTCCCAAACTTCCTCAAGAGACCACCCTTCGTTAAAGGCGTTGGCAATAGCGAAGATTCTGCGGTCGGTGGGCTGGCTCAACTCTTGCTTTAGTTGATCTTGGCTGACGATCGAATTTTTATCGAACCCAGTGAATGCGGGATCGACAGAGCGAATGGCCTTTTGGATGGCTTCCTCGAAATTGCGACCAATAGCCATAACTTCACCAACCGACTTCATGGAACTACCAAGCTTGCTAGACACTCTCTGGAACTTCTTCAAGTCCCACCTCGGCATTTTAACTACACAGTAATCCAGGCTAGGTTCGAAGCAGGCAGAAGTCACTTTGGTGACCGAATTTCGAATTTCGTTGAGTGGTATGCCTAATCCTAACTTGGCTGCGATAAATGCGAGGGGGTATCCAGTGGCCTTGGAGGCCAGTGCAGAGGAACGTGAAAGACGGGCATTGACTTCGATAATTGCGTATTCCTTGGAGGAGGGGTTGAGCGCGTACTGGATGTTGCATTCACCTAAGGGAAGGAAGGATGTCATCAGCCTGCGATAAAGGAAAGCAACAAAGAAGATTTGGACTACGAACCAACCACACCAAGGTGACGGATGACATTGATAGCCGTAGTCCGTAGCATTTGGTAGTCGGCGTCTGAAAGCGTTTGGGATGGAGCAACGACAATCGAATCACCTGTATGAATTCCAAGCGGATCGAAGTTCTGGAACGGCACGTGTCAGTATTGATTATCACGAGTTCCAAGTCGGCCAGACCAACGAAAGACAAACCTCCATATTACAAACGGTGATGCAGTTGTCCCTGCAGTCTCTAACGACCTCGTATTCGATCTCTTTCCAACCTTTCATGCTTCTTTCGATGAGGACCTGGGTGCTGATCGCAAATGCCTTGTCGCATAGTTCTCGCAGCTCTTCATCGTTGTTGGCGAAGCCACTTCCCAAGCCGCCGAGCGCAAAAGCCGCACGGACAATGACCGGATAGCCGATTTGGTTGGCCGCCGCAAGACTTTCTTCAATCGATGTCGCTGAAGCGCTCGTGGCACACCTCTCGCCGATTTCAGCCATTGTACTGGCAAATAGCTCTCTGTCTTCGGTGGTCACGACGGTAGAGATTGGGGTACCAAGAACCTTGACTCCCAAACCTTCAAACTCATCAGCCAAGGCGATCCCAACCGAGAGGGCGGTTTGGCCTCCAAAGGTACAGTAAATTCCGTCCGGGCGCTCATGCTGAATAACTTTTCGAACAAACTCGGGAGTGACTGGCAGGAAGTATACTTTATCGGCCAATCCTTTGCTGGTTTGGATGGTGGCAATGTTTGGGTTGATCAGAATCGTGTATACACCTTCTTCTTGCAGAGCCTTAATTGCCTGACTGCCAGAATAGTCGAATTCTCCAGCCTGACCGATCGATAAACCGCCACTGCCCAGGACTAGGACCTTTTTGACCTGGACCCGAGGGTTTTTGAGACTATTTTCATGCGCAGTACCTCCGGGCATAGTGACGGGGAGGAAGGTGCCGTCTTGAGAGAATGAGGTGACGCTATTAATAAAGACATCGAAGAGAAATTTGGTGTCTTGGGGACCAGGGGCACTCTCGGGATGGAATTGAACACTGAAGTAAGGGTAGCGAGTGGAGTAGATACCCTCGTTGCTTTGATCGTTGGCGTTAACAAAAAGCTCCTTCCAATCGTCGGGGAGCGAAGCTGAGTCAACGGCATAACCATGATTTTGCGACGTGATGTAGCATCTACCAGATTGCAGATCGGTGCAAGGAATGTTCTGCCCACGATTTCCATACTTGAGTTTGAGCGTCTTGGCGCCTACTGCCAGTGCAAGCAGCTGATGACCCAAGCAAATGCCGAAGATGGGGAAAGCCTTCATTTCGACAGCTTGACGGATCCTAAGAATTGGGACTTCGGCTAGCTTGGGATCTCCTGGCCCGTTGGAGATAAAAAGTGCATCGAAAGACCCAGGTTTTTCGACGGATGGGTTCAAGAAATCGTGATCCCAAGGGACAGCGAGCACTTCGACCCCACGACGCAAGAAACAACGGATTTGATTATATTTCATTCCGACATCCAAGGCCAGAATACGTAGAGGTCTAGATTTTGTAGGATGCTGCAAGATTCGGGCGGGTTGTTCGGAGGTGGGAAGATGGTGAGGTTGATACAAGGTGGGTTTGGACCGCGAGACAATTGCGACCAAATTGTCAGTGTTGTGATCATGAAGTGTTACGTCGACATAATCCGCACGCCATGCTTCGCGAGGGGGGCCCAATCCACTAAGTCTTGAAAGAGGGGCCTTCTGAACTGATGAGGCACTTGAAGACGTTGGTGGCGATACGGACTTTGAAAGCAACTTGGCGAGCATAACTCCCCTTTCCCTAATCTTCTTCGTTAGCGCTCGGGTATCGACTCCATAAATAGCTGGAATTCCCTGTTCTTGTAGCCATTTTCCCAGTGAGCTGTCGGCAAGGTGATGACTGAAGTCCGCCCGGTCACCGCTGTAGGATCCAACGACCAATGCAGCCACATGGATTTGGGAAGATTCGAACTGAGTGGGTAGCACCAAATCTTCTCTTTTGGGTAAGCCATAAGAGCCAATCAATGGGTAGGTGAGAACCAAGATCTGGCCTTTATAGGAGGGATCGGTAAGGGATTCAGGATAGCCGACCATTCCTGAAAAAAAAATGGCAGAGGTTTCATTTGTTCGTTGAGCAAGAGGGTAATCATGACAGAAACGGCGAGAAGAGAGCACGCACCTGTTTGAAAGACACATTCACCGCTGACGCTTTTACCAGACACGCCGAAACCATAGCCTTGGTAGATGGTACCATCTGCGAGTTCGAGAACCATGATTTTCTTGGCCAATGCGTCACGGGTTTCAGGATTTCCGTCCTCACTTTCGCCGGGGGAGGCAGTATATAAGTCGATGAGAGCAGGTACAGAGGGTGCAGCAGGAGGTAGACGATGGATGCCTGGTTGAGGGCCCGAGATGGATGGCGAACGAGACAAGACTGGGGAGCGACTGGAAAGAAGAAACGCAGTGGGAATGAGACAATGAGTTATTTTGATTGGTCAGATACACGAAGATTGAGAAGAACGGATGTACACTCCATTTGGACCTTTGATCGCTGCAGCACGTCTGGCCGCAACATCCAGAGGTTCGATACCAGAGATTGATGCGATGGGGCTGTGGAGAGGGGTGCCATCGATGAGGCCGTTATCGAGTCCCGACATAATACTCTGTGGAAAGATTTCGAGAGATGAGGAGAGACGAGTGATGCATGCGGAAGAAAGAAAGAGAATGGACATACGTTTTAGTGGATAACAGCGTTTTTTTTTTCTTCTTTTGTTTCGGAGAAGGAGATGCGTGAATTCCTCTGCTATTAGTGTATGAGGAGAGAAGCCGTGTCTTTGGGCTGGATGGACTGGTGCTGATGTTGGTGGATCGAGCGAGATTTGAGCGGAACAGCGGAGAAGCGCCGAATCTTCGCGAGGCGTGTCGAATCTGAGATTTTCTCTCATTTTGCATATCCGCCGGGCCGCAGCAGCCGCAGCCTGCCGGAGCGATGCATGTTGCACACGAAACCCCCCTCGGAGCTCTGCCGCAGCCGGGGGCCTGCTTGCTCACGTAATCGATCACTCCCCTTGCCAGACAGTATTTCCAAAAATTACAATTTGTAATATAACGAAAAATAATAACTCAACCAACAACCAAATGAGAAGAAATATTCGAACGAGCCATTGGATTCGTCATCCGAACCAGAAGAGGACAACCCACTATCGTCACCAATCGACTCAGCTCTCAACTTCCATTCAATCAAACAGACAATTTTCCAAATCACCTCAGAACCACCCATTGAAATTCTTCACCGACTTCCTTCCTCCCTACGCTGAATATCCTCTACCATCAACTCAGCATCAGTTCAACCATCCATTGCGCCACTACTTTCATCTCAATCGAAAAAACCACCAACTTACAACGCCTGCTAGCCCTCTCGAGGGAACCGCCATTAATTCTGAAACTTCTCTTCGTCCCAAAGCAAGTTGGTGGCAGGTAAGCCATCCATTCACTTCAATCATTAATCGCTGTAAAATACTTTGTGCTCATTTGTACTTCTTTTTTTTTTTCTGTCCATTGTCTCACTTTTGGGGGAGGGAAACAAAAAGTGCTCATATGAACCCATAGATCGTCGTCATCGTACCCAAGAGGGACTGGAAAGGAGTACGGTCCACCCCAAGCGCAAATCAACCCTCGATAGAAATGAGTCATTCCAGCACTACACCGACGAATTATTTAAGCTTCGATCCTCGTCAAACGGCTCAACTGTTCCCATTCCAAACTCGATAAAATCTCTCCTGGAAGATTCCAAGTTTCAAAACTACTTCCATCAAATTTGGTCTGACTTAAATCCACACGAAGAAAACGAGAAGGATGTCAAGTTCAAAACCATCGAGTTACAGAGAAAATCGGTCCAAGTCCTACTGCAAACCATGATCGACGCGTCAGCAAGTCTGAATCAAGTTCAAAAAATCGCCGTCTTCAACGCCGTGATGCACTTCTTGATTACCAACAAAAATTCCGAACGGCTGATTTCACTGTTGGGCTTACATCCGATCATGGGCTGGCGGAATTTGGTCAAAGAACATCTTCGAATTCAGACTCTAAAGACGTTGGTTTCGTTTATCAATATTTTTATTCCTAACTTGTCGACATGGTGGTCATCAGAAATCTCTCAAGCTCAAGATAATTCCATCCAGCTCCACACGCTAGCTCAAGTTGGTCTCTTCTTGGTCGTGGCCCTTTCAAAGGAAGGTTCAGTTTGGAAGGCGTTCAAGTTGTTTTGGATGATGGACAGTCTACCTCATACCTCCGGATCCATCCCCGATATGCTCTCACACGAACGTCGCGCCGCCGCAGCACTTGGTCTGGTAGATGCCTTATCCACGCGCAAGAGGATCGACGCTGCCAATGATGTTCTGGAGACCCTATCGATTGGCAAATGGCTCGGGCCACTCTATCAACGATACCTGTTGAGTATGTTGATGATAAAGGCTGCTCGTGGTGAATTATCAGAAGTGATAAGAATCGGGAATGCTTATGAGCGCGCTTGGGAAAGCTCAAACGAGACCGAGGTTGTGGCTGGAAGGAACAAGCGGAGTCGTGCATTTCATCTGCAAGATCCAAGGATACCCGTTGCCCGGGCGAAGATTGAGGCCCTAGGGAATCTCGGGGAAACACGCTCTGCAATCGAAATCTTTCAAGAGACCATGCGCACCGTCCCCCCTAAACTTGGCGTGTCATCTCAAATACCTGATTTGTACGCAGAAATCATGAGGGTGTACCTCAAGACAGACAATCCCAAAGCTATCGAGCGACTGTTGTCGCGAATGATCAGTACTCCCGACCCATATGGCCTAAATCAACCTGACCAGCGCCACTATAACATTCTCTTACAGGCGTATGCCAATCGTATAGATATCGAGGGATGTTCATCTGTTCTAGATAGACTGTCAGCTTCCAGTATCCGTCCCGATATCTATTCATTCGGGAACATCTGCTTACTATTTTCAAATCTCGGTGAACCCGAGTTGATTCGCGAGGTCATTCAAACGCTAGCAGAGAACAGGTCACCTAGTCAATCGCTCAAACTGAATCGGGAACTGTGGAATATCTTACTCGACGCTTACATCGAATCGGGTGATTGGACCCGAGCAGCCAAGCTGCTCAAATATCTTGAGATAAACGATCTAAGCCGAAACGAATCCGATGCAGTGACTTATGGGTGTGTCCTCAAGGCACTGGTACTGTCAGGCTCGCCAACCGACAAAGTCTTGGAGACTTTCAAGTCGATGTACAACAGCCAAACCGGTTCTGTAGCGGATGCGAGATCATACACCCTCTTACTTCTGTCGATCTGCGATAGTGGGATGTTGGATCTAGCCGAGGCGGTATTTTCCAGCCTCAAAGGCGATGGTAAGAATCGGCCACGCGGCTTGGTGAAACCGAACGTGTATATGTACGGTATCATGATCTCTGCGTCACTCAGGCTTGGAAAACACGAGTTGGCCCAGGGATATCTACGCGAGATGCAATGGTCGGGTATCCGGCCCAACTTGGTTATATATTCGATGCTTACAGCCGCATACGCCGCATCCGCCTCGTCCGGTACTCAGACCGTAGGAATAGACGAAGGTGCAGAAGAAGAAGAGGAACAAAGGCAGGAGGATGGAATACGGGTGGCCTACGAGATGGCCGACCGGTTCAGACGTGAGCTTTTGAACAATGAGATTAATGGCGAAGTTAACCGGAAGCCGCCTACCGATAGGGCCAACTGGGGAGAGCGGCCACTGATGCGGAAAAAACTGTTACATCGACTCCTGGGTCCGATCATTCAATCCTATGCCAAGTCTGCCCGACCGGCCAAGGCCCTGGAGATGTTCCGCGAGCTGGTATCTTCATTGGGATTCGAGTCCGGCATCGTCACTAGTGACGGCAAGCCTATCGATCTGGATATCTTCACCATGTTGATGGATGGCTACCGTCGAGCACAGGATCCGGTGGGAGTGATGGAAGTGTGGAAAGAGACCTTCCGACTCGCGACCGAGGAAAATCATTCAGTAGATGCGAGCGAGAAACTCATGGACAAGGTGCGCAGGCTGATCAAAAATGATGGACTTCCAACAAGCGAACGGTCCGACGACGACAACAACTCCCAAACGCTCAAAAGTTCCACTAACGAGCAACGCCATAGACGAAGAGCCAACAAGCTATGTCTACCCTTATCCATTTACACAGACTGCCTATCAAGACATGGCTACCATGAGGAGATCGCGAAAACATGGCATGAAGTCCAGGCAGCAGGGTTTGGGTTTGACGCCGGCAACTGGAATGAACTGTGTGCGGCGATGTTCAGGAGTGGGAATCACCGGATGGGATGGTGGATTGCGGAGCGGGTGTTTTTCGGGAAAGAAGATGATGATCACCAAGATGTTGTGAAGACGGGCTTGGAGGGGGTAGATGAGCGGGAGGAGATGGGATGGGCTCAGCTGCTGGACCGGACGGCAGGTTTTCGGTCTGGTCGGACGGTGCTAGGCTTAGAGGGTACTCGACTAAGTGGGGCACAGAAGACGGAGAGCCCGATGCGGCCGCCCAATCGAACGTTCATCCGCAAGACCCGCCGGTTTGATGACCAACCTGCTACCCGCATGTCAGTCTCGAGACTGCTGAGCTGGCTGGAAGACCCCTACTCGGTTGGATCAGCCCAGGAGGTGCGGGGTGCTGACAGCGGGACTGGTTGGAGTCAACAACTCGAGCAGATCAGTCAGGCGAGAAGGGAGCTTGGGTGGAGGCCGTCAGGGAAGGTTTTGAGGATGTTGCACGGATCGATGTGGAGAGAATGTTCGGATTGGGTGATTGGTAAATGGGAAGAACTTGAGGGGAACAAAGAGCAGCGTGGGGATCGGCTTCGTTTGGAAAGCAATCTGGTCGACGACAAGGAATTCATGAAGGCTCCCGTGCAAGAAATCGTCGATGGCTACCAACAACGCTATCCTCATACCATGGTCCAAGTCATGGCTATCAATGATCCTCTCAACATCCCCGCTGGATTGTCTCAAGACCAGATGACTCGTTGGTCCAAGGACGATTTCATCATTAGAGTCATCCACAGAACTCTCGAACGCATTCGAGAATAAATTTCCTCCCCCCGTAACATCACCTCGTCAGTCTTTTTTTGTTTTCTCAATTGAACTGCGAAGCCCTGCCAGCCTATGAGCTTATTCATTTTCTTTTTGCAACCAAAGACTTCACAGAATAGTTACCTGAATTTAAGCTGTTTAATGCACGCACCGAAGATCTTTTTCAGACAGCACCAGTATTAATTCGCCAGCAGTCAGTCGCCATCATCTTTCTCTTGCATTCCTTCCAACCCTTAGCGCAACCAAAACAAAAAGAAAAAGAAAAAGAAAAAAAACTGCATTGCTGACTCGGTCTATGTTGTTCTGTGGGGTAATTCTTGAAGAAACGTAGTCAATTATACAGCTCGAACATGGACAGACGTTTGGGCTTTTTTTCCCCACTCCAGCTTTTATTTTATTTTGCTGCTGCTGTAATATGTATCATATATCTCATTGCCGTACTCTTCTTACTTTCTTGCTACCTAATTGCCATCTCCTGTCTAACCGCGTGACATGTAATATTTGAGAGAAATCCAGGGAGAGAGAGAAAAAGCAGCAGATCTGAGAGCATGTCTTGCCGCATCATTCCCGCGGAGAGAGACTTGCTTGCATCAACATGATCCGTATCTGTATTTCAAAGCTTATTGGCTTTGCCGTTGCGGTCCTCTCCTATGTGACTCTTACAATCAGACTTTTGTCTTCTTGTTAGGTTGTTTACATGGAAAAAAGACAAGATTGTTTCCAATGAGCCACTTGCATTACAATATGCAACCTGCTTATTTTTCAAACACATCCAACAATGTTTTGGGTCTTTAGCTGTTGCGTCTAGTAACCTGGTGGGACATTTTTAATGCTGTACTCTAGGGATCAAAGGACAACTTCATTGTTGTAAATCCTCATAGGCTCATCCTCTCTGTGCCGTAGCCTCATGAGGGCGGGGTGGGCGGGGTGTCAGTTTCCGCAGCATTCTCAACCGCAGCATGACGCGCGCTTTTTCTTTTCTGCATTACAAAGCTGGGACGGTTCAGCCACAACGACTTGATAACCTTTCTTTGATCCGAATCCAAGGCAAACAAACCCACAAGGAGATATCTTAACAAGAAAAAAAAATGTATGGACACTAGGGAAAGTGTACACGGAAGGACATATCCTTAATCTTCAACCGTTCATCGGTGACCCACACTGTTGGAGCCCGGGGAATGGTCTGCATCATTCCCCGTCATCAGTGCGATCTGCCAATGGGATGATACATATACACAAGCACTATAGAAATAAAATAAAAGGATACATAGTAATAAAAGAAAAGGATACATAGTAATAAAAGAAAAGGATACGTAGGAATAAAATAAAAGGATGCATAGGGGAGTTCGTTAGCTGGATTCGTTCGGCTTGATGGCTTACACATAAGCCCATGCTGCGAGCATGTTACCTTAATCCCTCCAACGTCGTGTTCGTGAAAGTAGGAAAAGAAAAAAACTGTTGGATAGGAAGATGCAGTCACTTTTTGTAATGGTTTCGTATGGCGATGCCTTTGTAAAATATATGGGATGTGAAAGGAGATTCGCATGAGAATGAATCTCAGGAAATTTGTCAGGGACCTAAGTCATTAATTCGTGGAACCTTGAGGCTCAGAATAGCCCGGTTGTGCCTTGGCCCTTGGGCTTTGTCGAGAATTGTTGCTGGGCGGAAGTACACTTGCAGTCGAGTGCCAAAGCGCGAGGCAAGTTGAACCCCGAGTTGGGGATATGAGAATGATGTATATCCTCTCGTCGCGTTGAATAGAGACCAGGGAGGCCAAAAAAGACAGACTTGGAGTGAGTCACACGGGACCCATCAAATCGACTTGAGGACACTATCCCTCTTCAAGTTTCTGCATGATGGGAGCAATGAATGGCGGTATTGGCCCGAGGATAGACAACCTCAAACTTCCCGAGTTGGTGGGACGGTATCCAGGGGCAATCCCAGTCCGCACGGTCCCATATATCATACCCCACTTCTACTCACAGAAGCGAAGTGGGTAAGAGCAGGGGACGTCGATTCCTGGACATTCCGGATGAATGGGGGAAAGGAATGACTCGGGCATGTCAAGTGTGACGGTGATTGGTACTTGCCGGCACCTATTGATCATCAGCCCAGCTGGAAGGTCCACTGGTTCGCATGGTGTCCAAACTAGATACGGTCAGACATGATGATGGTAGTAAAAGAGTGACTTTTATGTCAGGTATGTGAGCAATAGATGCTCCCCGGCATCTATATCTAGTGCATGTAGAGGCGTGAGACTGCCCATACTTTTACCAAAGCAAGGCCTTGTTTCAAGAAACGCTTGGGTCGGCTTGTTGTAAGCTAGCACTGATCAAGGACAAGTAGGTCCAGACAAGAGACTTAGACTCCAAGAGGTCTCAAATAACGGGGAGGAAAGGGGTGTGACTGATAGCCTAAGAAAGACAGTAATTGATGAACGCTGGTGCCTGTACGCGATTAGTACGGCGCGGGATATAACAGCATCCCGGCTTTGAAGGAGGACCTTCAGTCCTCTTGGTTGCCGACCCTCCAATCAAGGGTTTATGGTGGCGGCCAAGATGTTTAGTAATGAGACTGGGGATGTCGACTCCTGATTTCGCGGATGACAGAGGGTCGCAAAATGAAGCTGGAATGTATGATTTGATTGGAATAAAAACAACGGCGCGGAATTAATTCCTTTGCCAGCACCCTATATATTGTTGGTGCAAACCAGACCAGGATGAGATCGTGGAAAGCTCTGTCTCTAGAAGGGACTCTAGATTCTGCTTGTGGCTGAATTGGATAAAAAACACACAGCCATGAGAGCAAGTGACATTGACTTCTTGAGCACCTAATATAGGGGAGGGTTGAAGTTTAGTCGAAATGTCAAGCTGAATGCTGATGCTGGAACGATAGAGAAGGAAGTGCAATCTGAGTGGAGTGAAGGCAGGATGATCCAGACATATCGGATGCTTCTGGTCGTGCCGAGCGATGGCAAAACGGACACTCAGGTCCTATGGAGAGGAAATAGCATCCAGACATAATGGATGGCACAGACTTCGTCAAGCAATGGCCATAGCGACGCTCAGGTCTGATACTAGGCCAAGCTGGAAAAGGGGGGCGGGAAGCAGTCGAGCATCCCAAGAATGCAGGTATGACGAGGAGAAGTGCAGAGGT
The DNA here is from genome assembly GCA_004348175.1 of Puccinia novopanici. Lineage (NCBI taxonomy): Eukaryota > Fungi > Basidiomycota > Pucciniomycetes > Pucciniales > Pucciniaceae > Puccinia > Puccinia novopanici. The sequence continues at coordinate 15,837 of SMGU01003674.1, forward strand.
AGAGCAGCCAGGAAACCAGAGAATGGAAGCAGGAAAGCCAGCATGAGAATAGGAGAAGAGGGGAGGGAAGTGGAGGGAAGTTTTTTGTGCGAAGAAGCTAAAGCTGGTCATGGGGGGGAAAGGCCGGCCAGAGAAGCCTTATTTATGTCAAATCAAGGACAAAAAAAAAGTCAACACCATCAAGACGGCCATGCTGTTTGCTTGCAAAGCCTGGAAACAAATGGTAAGGAGTTTGTTTCTTTCTATTCTACCTGACCCTAGACTACTCACTGTTTAATCTTCCGCTTTATTGATTTTTATTTATATATATATATATTTACTATATAGCCTACTTCAATCTACATCGATACATCGGTGCACACATAAGGTGTCTTTACACAAACAGAACTTGATTACAAGTATCTTGTCCTGGGTAACACTTTCATGGATGCCGATAGCTTCTGATCATTCAATTCGCAGCGCCCGAGTTGCACGGGAGCAATCAAGCGGTGAACCGGATGGAATGAAAGATTGAAGCGATGGAAGCTTCGTCGTTGTGAAAGTCACAAACCCCAGCCAAATTGACTGAGGCGCACTCACTGGAGGCTGCACAGTAGTATGGCTTGTTTACTTTCTTTAGTTACGATACGTTTTTCATCAGTTTAGAATAATACATAATCTAGCAAACATCACCCGATCACCAAAACCCCTGTTCCAAGTATCCTTCAGATTCACAAACATAGATGACAGCATCTATTCTTTTTTACTCAGGCTACAGAATCCACCATAATCCGCTCCTCTTTGTCCCGGCTCACCTCTCACTTTTGCCAATGTGCATTCTTGCGCACCATGGAAACTGCCCTCCAGTTACCACTCGTTGAAGCAATTGTAGTTTCCTTTGTTGGAAGGAAATCTGGCCACACATTGGAGGTGAGCCTAGAAACGCGAATAGAAGTCAACTGCTCCTTGAATTGGGGCGCTTGGCTCCGGTGAAATCATTGGCTCACTTCACTATGATTGGAAAGATGAGTCATATATTTCCTTATAATCTAAACCTTGGAGAGTCTGAAAAGCCACGGATATTTTTAAGAAAAGGTGGGGCAGCCAAAGTCCCAATGGCGAAACTCTAAACCGTTCCTCTTGTTCCTCTTATAGGGACGCACACAGAATAAATGGTGTAATCCTTACACATCAGCTGAAGTCACCCGAATGCCATTGGGAAGTGATATGACTGTCAGCGCAGATGAATGGGAAAAGATGTTAGCAACAATTCGATCTGAAAAGTGGAAAGGATACTCTGCTTTTTTTTCCCAACATGTCCAAATGATTGAGGTGCGCAGGCTAGATCACTGCAGTGGGTTTAGCCAACTTTAGGCTTGTTTGATCCAAGCAAAATCATTTTTTTCATGCCTTATTCAGCTCGTTAAAGAGTTTTGACAGAGATTGATGAAATGAGATATTGCAGGTGGAATGAATTTCAGAACTTTTTTGCAGTGGTGATACTTCTTGGGAGGAAGTATTGTGAGAAATGGTAATATAACTCTAGATTCTAGATGGGATGATGATGAGAAGGAAGAAGCTAACACACTGTAATGATGTTAATGGCTGTGGTGCCAAAATTTAGTTATGAAAAAAATGGAATACAATTCATCACTGGGAGGAGAAAAAATGGGACCAACTCTTGTTGTGAATCTAGTTATCTATGTCCTCAGAGACCCAGTGGTTTGGAGTATCCTGACAAGGATTTCTAAAGTCTATCCCTTTTGTGAAATCAATGAATCCATTCAATTTTGGTGGAGGCATGCTATGTTGGTTTTTACTGGATTGCAATGAGAAGGAAGATTATTCACCTGTTTCTTTGTTATTAGATGGGAGCATTATCAATCAGGAAAATATCAACATTTAAAAATTTTAATCATTCATTTGAGTTTATTTCAGGTGTATTTTTCTAGTTAATTTGAAATTAATAATGACGTAGTCCTAAACTATGATTAGGATATGACTGCCAACCCAGCCTGGAAGAATTTTTTCCATGTTTGAAAAAAGACCTTCTATTATTTTAGACCGGGAAATATTCAAGAATGGGGGCAGCCTTCTTTCTTTCAGAACAGGTTTTGATCAGGAATTGATGCCTCAGTTATCCAAGAGTCCAATACCTATCATTAATATAAATGAAATGGTGATGTTTACAGGAAAGAAATTCATCAAGGTACAAAGTCCCCACACTTACTTGTTAATAGGTTTATTCAATGGAATACCAATTATGATACATGAAAAGAGAATCCATGGACTGACTCCACTCTCTCTCTGAGCTAGGTAAACTATCAATTTCCATCTGTTAATTTTTTCATTCTCCAGTTCCAAATTTCTGTCTATCTATGAACTTTTCAGGAATTTAAAACAGAATCCCTGGAATTGATCAACTCTCAATGAGGTAGAAGTACTACTATCCTTTGTCCTGGAATTTATGTTGGATTTTATATCTCTCCTTTCATTCAAAAATATCATTAAATGAAGAGAACATTCCTTACACTGCATTTCAAAGCTTTCCCCTTACACCAACCCTTTGCCAGCCCATCATGAAAATACCACCATTCCTATCTGTCAGCCTTGGAGACAAAAGGCCTGTTCCAAATTATCCATCTGTAAATAAGATACATCAACCTTATTCATATCTCTGTGAAAAGATTTTTTAAGCTCAAAATCAAAATCAATATGTAAATAAGTTACAATTTATATGATTCTGTCAGTATACTGGATCTACTCCATAAAAAGTGGAATTCCAAGTATAGACAACAAGCAAAAAAAAATAAGGTAATTTAAGAATTACCAAGGACAAAATTATAAATGGAGATTGATAATAAGAAATAAAAATCTCTTTAACAATTATTATTAAGTTTAACAGAAAAATAAACAGCTTACTACCCTACTACCAGCTTCCTGATAATGAATGTAAATCCTCAGACAAATTTAATACAGGTCTTCCCAATCAATTTCTAAAAAATTATTGAGGATGGAGTATTATCATGAGATAACAATCAAGTAAAAGGCCATTCCCATTAATTAGAACAGAAAAAAGGCGCCCTTCTAGCTCATAACTTACCTGTACTCAATATAAACTGAGGAAGAATGGTCCCAAAACGGAGGGAAAGAGGCTCTCCTTAAATATTGTGATGTCCTACCTTGATCCTACTAGATTCTCTTCTCTATTCCGGGTGTCAAATCATCCACAGCTATCTACTTTCAACACATTGGTAAAATTCTGAGTCTATTGGGTAAATCCTCTCCTTTGGTATTTCAGATAAATATTATTTTTCATGCAAGATCTTCATAGCTATCATGTGAGTGTTTTATAATATATCTCAGAATTTCTTTCAAAGGCCTCGAAGAGCACTGAATGCCAAGAAACTGGCCATTCCATGTGATTAATCCCTTTATTTGTCTATATATTTTTTTTCGAAAAACACCAGAATTAAACTTATACATGTGAATCTTGGATTTTAAAAGGATTTTCATGATTAAAATTTATTTTAAATACATAAGTGTTTGAAGATTATTTTTTTTATGAATTTCAAAATAATACTAATACACCAAAATTTCATTTTTATTTTTTGTGATGTATTGGAGTGGGAATTGAACTCAGCTCCTGAGTTAGTCAACAAAACTCCAAATTATTACCCACTATACTAATATGCAATTGTAACTATGTGCAAATAGCTGTTCCTGGGGGCTGCAGCAACAGCTGATGTTTCACATGTTTTTACAAACCCATGTGACCTGTGACACCAAGTCCTGCAACAACAGTTACCCCACATGCAGCAACAACAAAAACTCAACCACATTGATTTCTACTACAAGGCATATACTCTACTCAACCACATTGATTTCTCCCACAAGGCATAGGCTCTGCACAGCCAACAAACCCACAAATATATAATCAGG